>JXCR01133490.1:0-10103 GCA_002079205.1 Phalaenopsis hybrid cultivar
ACCCGATATTCTTGAAGCAGAACAGTCGATAGGTAGAATGACTGCCTTTGATGAAGCTGCACTTGATAGTGAATCTGATAAAGGCGTCGGGGAGTTTGGAGAAGGCATCCCTAAAGACCTGATTGGTAGCTTAGTCCGAAGGATCAAGTCCAGAGGACCGAAGAAAAANCTGAATGATCAAGTCCAGAGGACCGAGGAAAAAGAGGGTGGTTAGTTCTCCTTTTATTGTTGTTAAGAGAAAGAAGCTGGAAGAAGTTCCGGCCTCAAATATAGATGATTTAGTTCAACATATTTATGAGTCCTCCACGCCGATTACCATACCATCTCCGCAGCTCGATGAAGCTAGGGAAANGGACCGAAGAAAAAGAGGGTGGTTAGTTCTCCTTTTATTGTTGTAAAGAGAAAGAAGCTGGTAGAAGTTCCGACCTCAAATATTGATGATTTAGTTCAGCATATTTATGAGTCCTCCACGCCGATTACCATACCATCTCCGCAGCTCGATGAAGCTAGGGAAACGGCGGCAGGAGAAGCTTGGGAGGAGGTACAGCCGGGCGCAATTGTTCCATATGAAGTTGCCCTCCCTTCTTTAGCCATAGAGTTCCCTGACAGAGAACTTATACCATCACACATGCAACAGGTGATCGATAGCTGTTTAGGAATGTAAAAAGGAAGGTATGTACAAAATAGAACATTTTTTTTGTCAATTGTTATTAAATCTAATAAATATTATTCATTCAATTTGCGGGGATAACTTAATAATTGCTCAGGGTCACATTCATATTAGTCGAATTGACCTGGAAGCACTTTGGGATAATAAAGAAATCGGCGGGGATCAGGTAGATTTGTTTGCCATTGGATTATAAAACCGTCGGTGTCAGTCCCCTGATTCTTTTAGACCATATTTGTACGTCTCTCCGGCGCATTGGGTAAGTAATAAAATCCCCATTAAGTTTGTATATGCAATAGGTTGATGCTCTTTTAAAACCCATTTATTATGTATATGCAGGGGTTTAGAGACCATCTTCTATGAGATATTGTTGCCCGCGTCACAGTGGAAGCTGTAGCTCAGGCAGAGGCAATTTTAATTCCAATTGTTAATAATAGGCATTAGACTCTACTTGTTGGGAACCAGAAGGACCGCAAGTGGAGATTCTACTACTCATTGCCAAATAAAATGCATTTGGGAGTCACACGTGACGTAGTAAAATTCTAAGCCTCATCTAACTAACAACTGTTACGTTCATATTTAATATTTCACTATTTTTAACAACCATTTGTATTACTAGATAAAACATCTTCATAAGGACGCCGGGAATGCTTTACGCAGTGACCCGCGTAAAGGGGATGTTAGCACGGCTAGAGGAATTCCCACACAAACCAATAGCGTCGACTGCGGTATATTTGTTTGTAAATATATGGAGACACTTGTACAGAAAGACAAGATTAATTGGAAAGATTTTCAAGACTAGCAGGCTGAGATGCCTCGGTTTAGGGCAGAGATAGTATATGAAATCTGCAGATATAGATTGTTTGAAGAATAAATGTATTATATGTTTGATGTATTTTTATTTTGGGTAGGTTTATCTTACAGGACTAAGCTCTTTGATATATTGTTATTTTGTATATATCTGTTTAAATGTATTATCTGTTTGATGTGTTGTTATTTTGCTAGGTTATACTTATGATATTGTTGATGTATTGTTATCTTATCGGGTTACTATCGGTGTATTCTCAGGTTATTCCCAGGGTTTTGTTAGTTTATTGTTGGGGTATTTCGAGGTTATTCTCAGGTTATTCTCGGGGTATTCGTAGGTTATTTTCCGGGTGTTGTCAGGTCATTCTTGGGGTACTCTCAGGTTATTATCGGTGTATTCTCAGGTTATTCCCGGGGTATTGTTAGTTTATTGTTGGGGTATTTTGAGGTTATTCTTAGGTTATTCTCGGGGTATTCGTAGGTTATTCTCCGGGTATTGTCAGGTCATTCTTGGGGTATTCTCAGGTTATTCTCGTAGTATTCTTAGGTTATTGTTGGGGTATTTTAAGGTTATTCTTGGGGTATTCTCGGGGTATTCTCAGGTTATTCTTGGAGTATTCGTAGGTTATTCTCGGCGTATTTTCAGGTTATTGTCTGAGTATTCTCAGGTTATTCTCGAAGTATTCTTAGGTTATTGTTGGGGTATTTTGAGGTTATTCTTGGGGTATTCTCGGGGTATTCTCAGGTTATTCTCGGAGTATTTGTAGGTTATTCTTGGAGTATTCTCAGGTTATTCTCGGATTATTCTCAGGTTATTCTTCGGGTTTTGTGAGGTTATTCTTGGGGTTTCCCCCGGTTATTCTCGGGGTATTCTCAGGTTATTGTCGGGTTATTAACAGGTTATTCTCGGGGTATTCTCAGGTTATTCTCAGAGTATTCTCAAGTTATTCTTCGGGTTTTGTGAGGTTATTCTTGGGATTTCCCCCGGTTATTCTCGGGGTATTCTCAGTTTATTATCGGGGTATTAACAGGTTATTCTCGGGGTATTCTCAGGTTATTCTCGGGGTATTCTTAGGTTATTATTGGGGTATTTTGAGGTTATTCTTGGGGTTTTCCCCGGTTATTGTTGAGGTATTTTGAGGTTTTTGTCGGGGTATTAACAGGTTATTCTCGGGGTATTCTTAGGTTATTATTGGGGTATTTTGAGGTTATTCTTGGGGTATTTTGAGGTATTCTCAGGTTATTCTCGGGGTATTCTTAGGTTATTATTGGGGTATTGTGAGGTTATTCTTGGGGTATTCTGAGGTATTCTCAGGTTATTCTCGAAGTATTCTCAGATTATTCTCTGAGTATTCTCAGGTTATTCTCGGGGTATTCTTAGGTTATTCTTGGGGCATTTTGAGGTTATTCTTGGGGTATTCTCGGGGTATTCTCAGGTTATTCTCAGAGTATTCGTAGGTTATTCTTGGAGTATTCTCAGGTTATTCTCGTGGTATTGTCAGGTTATTATCGAGGCATTATCAGGTTATTCTTGGGGTTTCCCCGGTTATTGCTGTGGTATTTTGAGGTTATTCTTGGGGTATTCTCAAGTTATTCTCGGGGTTATTCTGTACTCAACAAACAAATAAATTACAAACCATATGGAATAATGTTCTATGAACTTGTACATTGACACAGATGAGTTAATGTGGGCATAACACGTTATAACATGTGAATTATATTGGGCATGGAGCATGTCGGTGTGCCAATTTCCTGACTCAGAGAGTTTGACGCCGCAAACATATTTGGGTCGTAATTCCTGTGCGATTCTTGTGTCATATGTGTTTCTTGATTTTACCTGCAAAAAGTGGTAAAATAATAAGACAATAAATTTTACATATAATCGTTAGTATATGGAACTTAGAATGGTCAATATATGTAATATAGAGATATATACCTTTAGCTCGCCTGTTTTTTTCCCAGTGTCCTTTCAACCTCGCATTAGAAATACCTTTCGGTCTCATTTTTGTAGGATCATTCACATTGCAGTCACTGTTATGGGATTTCCTCTTTTTGTTTGGCCTGTTTGGTTTAGGATCCTTCCCATCTAATATATCCTCAATACCATCGGACCCTGTTTTCAATAATTAAATTATATATGTCTCGGCACGTTCATTTTCGTTAGCTTTATTAATTAATTGGTTGCGAACTTTTGAGCATGTGACCGAAATAGGATTCCTCTAGATGTTGTGCGAGAAATTTGAGCTCGAGAGCTTTTCATATGTTTGTATCCAAAACTATTATTGATGCCTTTCTTTGCCTTAGCAGACCATCTGAATAACAAGTATTTCTCGGAAATCGTTGTTATATTATTAGCATTAAGGACGCGTAGATAGTGAGAGCAAAGCAGACCTGTCATTTCAAATTTCTTGCAACTGCAGGTGATGTCGCAATTAAGCCTATCAAATGTCACAAGTCAGGCTCTACTTGTGTCCTGATTATCCAAACCTCTAACATAGAATTCGCATGAACTCTCAACTGAGGAATCGACTGTCAATCCACATAGACCATGAAGTAACTCTTCCTCAAACTTAGAGTAGAGTTTCCGAGTATAATATGTTGCAGCTTGCTTCAATACTGGGCTTGTTTTAACTGTTGGTGTAATAACATTTTGAAAGCTTTTGAAGTCTTCATCCTTTTCGTTCCTTTTCCATGACTTCATAATATTTTCTAACCCCAAAAAACAATCTTTTAGGGAACTAGTGGGCTTAGATGCACCATGACAAACATTATTTGTGGACTCACTTCCTTGATTAGATAAGATTCTCATTCCAAAAATTTCTTTATTGAATGCAGTTGACCAGTTATGTCTTATACGGTACAATGCATCTAGCCACATGTTGTTGTGCAGGTTTCCTTGCTCGATCATTAGAGCCCAAGTAACTTCGAACTCGTCTTCTGAATCACACTTGCTCATGCATTTATAAAATAGATTGTTAACGCTCTTATACATCACACCACTATGAACTTTCGACAAGAATTTCTTATAGATATACCATTGGCATAATCTATGTCTTGTGAATGGAAGACAATCTGCAATAGCTCTTGCCATCACTTGATCCTGATCTGTAAATATTGTAATTGGATTCTTATCATCCATTATACGAATAAAGGTTTTGAATAACCACTTGAACGATTCTATCGTCTCGTCAGATAAAAAACCAACTCCGAATAGAACGTTTTGTCGATGGTGGTTAATCCCAACGAAAGGAGCACAATATAAATTATACTTATTCAAACGGTAGCTAGTGCCGAAAATGATGACATTTCCAAAACAATCATAATCTAGTCTGCAAGACCCATCACTCCAGAAAAAGCTTGAAAGTCTGCCCTCGTCATCACTTTGGAAACCCCATGCAAACATGTTATCTTCATTTTGGCGCTCCATGAATAACTGTAAGAGAGAGTTGGCATCGCCCTGTTCAATTTTGCTTCTTTTATCCCTTTGAATGAAGTTGTATGCATCTTGTCTAGTGCACTCCAAGTTTTCAACACCACCAACCTCTGTAGCAAGGAAATTGAATGATCAGCTGCTCTAATCCCAGAACCTGTCATTGATCTTAGTAAATTTGCATTTAACTCGCTAATCTTCCGGCTGGAACGTAGAAGGTGCTTGTCACCGGATTCCGCCAAGATGTGGTTATGACTTTCCACAAATTTATTTATCGTCCAGTTGCCATCAAGATCAATAGCATAGCGAACCATTGCTTGAAAGCCAGTTCGTGTATCCGCTTTTCTATACTTCACAGTAGTCGCTAGCTGAGATTCTCTTTTGTGACCTGATTTTCCACAAATATAATCCTTCGACTTAATTTGCTTGGATTTAGCCCAATAAGTTGTGTGGTCCTTACGTACAGTGAAACCAACGTAATGTGCATAAGCACAATAATGTTTGTAAGTCTCTTCCTCTTTACGGACAACAGTATTAAGAAAGCTACAAGCAATTGGATCATTGCAATCTGTTTCTGCCCTAGATATCTATAAATTTAAAGTATACAATAGAGATAGTCATATAAATAACTCTAACCACAGGTTATTCTTAAGTTATTGTTGGGTTATTGAGCTTTTCTTCAATCAACCCGAAAATAAATAACCCTAAACACAGAATAATGATAAAATAATCTAACGACAATCGAAGATTCACACAAAATCTCACTTTTTTTATAGATCTGGTGGGTTTATGCGCAGGTTATTCTTAGGTTATTGTTGGGTTATTCTCGGGGTTATTGATTATAACCCTAAATCAACACGAAAATAAATAACCCTAAACACAAAATAATGATGAAATAACCTAACGATAATCAAAGATTCACACGGAATCTCACTTTTTTAGAGATCTGGTGGGTTTATGTGTAGGTTATTGTTGGGTTATTCTCGGGTTATTTAGTTTTTCTTCAGTCAACCCAAAAATAAATAACCCTAAACACAGAATAATGATGAAATAACCTAACGATAATCGAAGATTCACACAGAATCTCACTTTTTTAGATATCTGGTGGGTTTATGTGCAGGTTATTCCTAGGTTATTGTTGGGTTATTCTCGGGTTATTTAGTTTTTCTTCAGTCAACCCGAAAATAAATAACCCTAAACAAAGAATAATGATGAAATAACCTAACGACAATCGAAGATTCACACAAAATCTCACTTTTTTTAGAAACCTGGTGGGTTTATGCGCAGGTTATTCCTAGGTTATTGTTGGGTTACTCTCGGAAAAACGGAAAACGGTTGAAGTAAGCAAGAAATCTTACCTCCGTTTCAAAGACGTTGACATTCATTTCGTCATCCATGTGCTCAAACTCTTCATTAAGAGAGAAATCTAGCTCCATCATAAATATAGCGACCAAACCCTAGCTGAGACAAAAAAAACCCTTTTTAAAAACTTCTTTTCTACTGAATAATGCAGAATAGAAGTTTATGAGGGAATAATACGACAAAAAAAGGCGGGAATAAGCCAAAAAGGCGGGATAATACGTAACATTTAGGACGTCGGGTTGGGCCGGGCTAAACGCGAAATTTTTTCTTTATCATGACGTGTAAATATGGGTCCCGCAAGACCAGATGGCGTCTTTTGCTTGGACAGCGGACGTAGCGCACAGTATGGGGACCTGAGGGAAAAATTCGGCGTCAATAAGAGGCTCTTCTTTAGGATTAAACTCAGTAGTCCACTTGAAAATCTTCATGTTCACCGGTTCTATCTGCAAAAACTTCTTTTCAAACAAAAAATTCTAATCAATTTCTTTTTCCAACCGAATCATAAGGTGTTTGCTATCGATAAAACCCAAATTCTATCTCCCATGGGCTTCAAATCTGCAAAAAATTTATGAATGATTTCTATTTTGGGATAACCAAATGTAAACTTCCCAACTAGAACAAATGTTAAAGATTCCGCAAGGCCATTGTATCCTCTTCCTCCTAATGAACATAGCTTCCCATTCCTACGCGTCGCTATGTTAAGCAGACCAGTAGAAGGGCTTTCTACCATTTAATCCTTGCAATCCACATAAAACAAAAAATTGCTAGCATCTACGGGAATCGAAGATTGCCCGCAAAGGCTTCCTTATACGGCGGTCAAACTAGTGAATCTGCCATGCTCAACTCCACAACGGCCACTATCTTCCAATGCGAACACAAGATCGAACCACAAATTGGAAAAACTCTCACGGAAATTGCACTTCAAGAAAGCTCTAAGAAACCCTCATTTCGAGTCTCTGTTGGGCCTGCTTAAAGTTTTGTTTAATATGGTTACATCATGTGAAACTGTGGCCACTTCTTTCCAAATTTAAACCAATAACCTAAATTTAAGTGTTAACTAATATAGTTATATGTTATAACAATTATTAAGAATTTATTTGTTGAAGTAATTGATAATTCAAATCGATTTAAAGTGATTAATCATTAAGTAATACTTCTCAATCATAATTAGTTTAAGGGTCTGTTTGGGACAGCTGCAACTTATTGAATAATCTGTTGATAAGCTGTTTAAAAATAATATGTTGATAATCTAGGTGTGATGACTATTAAAAATTTTTATTAACTAGATAGGTGCGGTGTGAAAACGTTGTTTTTTGCGTTTTAAAAACGCATAAGCGGTCAAAATGCAGCTTACCCAAACAAGTCAGGTGCGTTTTCAAAACGTCATCACATCAAATAAGCTTCCCCAAACGGACCCTAAATTAGTATTAAAATTAAGCATAATTAATCATAAAAATTAAAATCGAATAATAATGATTTATTTATTCATAAAATTAATCAATCATCCATCAAATTTTTGATAAATTAATCAATTAATGATTAATACTATAATATTATTAATTAATTTTAAACAATTGCTGCTAAACTAATCAATCGATAATTAATTTTTATTACTCTAATTACTCATTAATTAAGAATGCACATTTGGAAAAGTATTCAATTCTGACTTAGCAAGTGGAAGCTGCATCCCTCCATCCCCCCGTCAAATAAGTCGGAACAACTTTACGTGTGGGCCCATCTTAGAGGTAACTGAACGGAGCTACCGAAAACTGGTAGGATCAGATCAAAGCCGTAGGTTCAGCCTCGGTGACATGGATCACCACCGTCCACGTACGATAGCTTTGTTCGACCTCCGTTTCCATCGAAATTCTTTTAATATTATGATACATGATATTACTTTTCATATGGTTTATATTAAATCTCTAAACTATTGTGTTGTTATAATGTTTATGATTACTTTTTTCCTTTGAAAATTAGTTGCTGTATTTTAAATTTATCATGAATGGCTTTTATAGTATATTTACGTGCAAAACATCCAATATTTCATATCTATTTACATAACATATAGTCTCTAAGATTAAATAAAATATCATAATTATTATTTTAAAAAAAAATACTTTTTTTACAAGCATGTGTTTCGATGTTATTGTAAAAATACTATTTGATATATGGATGGTAAAAATCTAATGTGATTGTTGAATCCAGATTTATTTATTCGTGGATCACACTAAATGAACACATAAATAATGAGAGAGAAATAGAAAGTGAACAGTAGTCTGTCACGATCAATTAAGTTTTATTCAAAAATTATTCCTCTATTTATAGGGATTGCAACAATAATGAGATTATATTTTTGCCGATACATTAAAGAAATCTATACTAGGGTATTTATGATTTTTTACATGTGTAAGCTTATTATCCTGCAGATTTTTAGGCAAAGCTTAATTAGCTTTGGGTTGACGGGATAAGCTAGGTCAACTGAGATTGGTCGACATGGATTGACAGGGTCAGCTCGGCCTGATGAGCTTCGTTGATATGGGTCGACCAACTGATATGTCATATCTCTTAATCTTTAGTCCCTAATCATCAACTATTGTGGCTTCCCTTGGATGTTCGAGGATATTGTCGAACCGGAACTTTCCTTGGATTGACTCCATAGGAGGGTTTGCTATTGCATCCTATCGACTCTTTTGTAATGGTCGGCACGAATGTCCTTTGCCTTGCATCTACTCGAATGGTTCAGACTTGGTTCATCCGATCATCCTTTTGTCTGCCCTGTGGCCCGATCGGTTTTGGCCTTCTTATCTTAGCTCGAATGGCTTCACTCGGTACGAACAAACTAGTTTCATAATCTATCCCACATTCATCGTACTCTTCTCCACTTGTCCGTTAGATCTCATTGGGATAAGAGTTGTCATATTTCTTATACACATATTTTAGTTTTTTAGTTTTCTTACTTTTGAATAATGACACTGCATAAGAATAAGAGAATATATTCAAATAGAAGATTTCATTTATTATTAATTAATGATTCAATGATTGAATTTTTTTAATTATGCACCTTTGAGTCTTATAAATAAAGTATGATATGGCTTCTTTTCATTCCTTATTTGCTTTGTAACTCCTATCATTTGAGTTAGTCGACTTTCGGGTGTTATGATGGAAAACATATCAATTCTCTTGGGATATATCCTTAATAAATTTTTTAAAATCAGAAGGATGAGACTTCTTGGAAGGTAAAAGCTAGAAGAAAACAAATACTAAGAAGAGAAAAGCAGTTGAACTCTCTGTCTGATCAATTTGGACTATTGATTCGTTCCTCTACAATAAGCAAAGGAATGTTCAATTGCCTAGAGTGACCATTGATCTGACAGCCCAACCTTCTACTGCAGCACAAGAACTGTCAATCTAACAGATCATGCAAGGTGCTATTAGTGCTTTCACATCATACTGTGAGTGCCTTATGTTGATTAAGATATCTGAGTTGGATCAGCTCCTAAGTATGAAGAGCCTCAGTCTATTTGATGACTTTAAAATTTTTTATGTCTTTTTGTTTTATGTTGTCTCTTGATGTAGATGACTCAACTTTGAGAGGCTTTGGAGAGTATCCAGTCATGGCAGACACATCGAGAATCCGACCAAGATGTCAATGGTTGTAGAACAAGCACCAGCAAGGGAAGATGACTATCAAGTAAGAATGATGGAGTTGATATCCCTGATGTCTACCCTTAAGGATGTGGGGAATTTATTAATCAAAACAAGTCATTCCCCAGATTAAGGATGTGTGGAAATGATGGTTCAACTACCTCCATTTCCATATATATATATATATATATA
>JXCR01133490.1:10264-31680 GCA_002079205.1 Phalaenopsis hybrid cultivar
TATATATATATATATATATATCTATCAAGGATGTGGGATTGGTGATATTAGACTTCTTTATTTTTTCCCCTTCTTAATATTTTATCTGTATTATGTCTATGCCCTGCTCGACGACTCCATGATAATCTTCCAAAGGCTTCAGGTTGAGTCATAGTAAACGACTGATTGCGGATGACTCAGGGAAGGGTCGATCGGGATAGCCCTCTCTCACAAACGTCCAGTAAAATAAAAAAGGAAAGTGCCAACAAGAGTGTTGGTGGAAGTTGATGATGTCGAGGAGCGCCAGTTGTTGATCCATATTACCTTGAACTAGCGAATACCAAGTAGGTGCTTCGGTCGAATACTTTTGGTCAAATTAATTATGATCACTAATAAGCCTCTAATGCTAGTAACACTAACGAGGAGGCAATAGTTGCTGCTTGTGTAGCCAATAAGAAGGCTATTATATTTGCTCGTATTGAAACTATCTGAACAGTGAAGGCATGAGTTCCCAAGGTAGCTCTGGCTAGAGCAAGTCTAGAAGGTGTGGACTTTATCTATTCAATTTCTTATTCGACTGTAATTTTTTAAAGATTTATCAGACAGGAGCTAATCCACATTGAAAGGTTAATTATTTTGGTGTCTGCTAAGAGTTGTTGGTTAGTAGGAGGTTCATCTAGTGCATGATTCCGAAAATATAGTTGTGTAAAACTTATAAAGTTGACTCCGCTTTACAACGATGCCAAAAATTTGATGTGTTATTTTATGAATAAGAAATTTAAGCAATTTATGTTGGGATTCTACGCAAGTATACGTATCGTTATCAAGTAATATAGGACTTTCTATTTAAACCCTAAATATCGATCCCACGAGTTAAATTTGAAAAGATAAATTAACTAGGAAATTCACCAAAATAAAATGAAATTATTGTCACTAATTTTGAATTGTTTGAGATATTACCATAGCTAAATTATTAACTACTAGCAAAACTAAAATGCAAAGTTTAAACAGTAACTACTAAACTATATTTTATGTGATGAAGTTTTCTAATATGAAAAAACATCTTTTCTACTATAATGAGTTTTTGGTAAAATGCGATGAGATAAATGGTTTAATATGTATTGTGCTAAATAGGAGCAATTTTAATTCTCTACCCTGATTCAGTGTTATAGAAAATCATTGGCAAATCTCAGGTTTAAACCATAAATTTGTGGTTAGGCTAGAAGGATACTAGTTCGCACTCCAGAGCTCCCACTTCCCTTCCCCTAAAGGCTAACGCTCTCTTTAGTTCTTAAACACTAAGACTGAATTGGGGATTTTACTCTGTCACCCTAAAATCTCCAATTTTACACCCAACAAAGTATGTTTTCCTATTTATTTACACTTAATTATTTGAACGAAATACTCCTTCATGGAATTAAATGTGATTCTCACACTTGTTGTAGAACTCATACTCCATTTTCCGGTATCATATGTTTCACAATTTATTTTAACAATTTAATTGGTCATATCAAAAAATAAATTAACATCAGAGATAAAAAACCATCACAATTTATTTTATATTTTAAAATTGGCACATCCAAATTATCTCTTCATTTCACCATATCTCAGACTAGAGAGAAAGATAAAAGAAATTACTCAAACTTCATGAGAAAGATACAACAAAACACAAATTTCATATATAAAAGAAAGTTCATACAATAATAATAAACAAACAACACTTATCTGGAACTCTTTCTCAAAGCAAATACTTTGTAGCCTCTCTTAGAAGATGTAGGAAGAAGAAATCTCTCACTTTTCTCCCTCTCTAACACTCTTAGAGAAGAATTCACACTTAAACTCACCACAAAAACTCAAAACTCTAAAGAAAATAAATGACTAATTGACTTTAAGTGGTCGTGGGGAATGTGGAATAGCGTGGAAGAGAGTAAAAAGCGGTCGAAAGGAGCAAAGGGGGGTCTTTTCTGATTAATCTACTCTAAATAGAGCCTAATGTCAGTTTTCTAATAGGTGCATCCAAAAACTCTTCAAAAAGCATCCAAATTTGTCGAATCTTCTAGAAATAGGTTTTACACTGTCATTGGCGTCGTCAGTGTCAGTGGCCCTTGAACTCTCTCTTAAATGGTGTCTTCGGCGCTGCTCCTGGCTACGTCGGCATTGAGGATAGTCCAGTCTCTATTTTGTATGCATGCATCGTCGGCGTCCATCCCGATGCTGTCGGCGTTGAGTATTTCTTCAAAAACGTCATTTTAACTCCAAATTCCATCGTTTTGCTTTATTTTTTGTTTCAAGTCCTAAAAATCAACAACCTGCAATAAAACATGAATAATATCATCCTTTAAAGCGCAATATCTCCAAAAATGAGTATAAAATATAGTTCAAAATATGCATATATTTTTGGTGTATCAAAATCCTCCAAACTTAAATGTTACTTGTCCTCAAGTAACTCATTTATTACATAAAAATATGACTTATGACAAAGAGTTTTAACTTCTAGATTTCCATATTTTAGTCCACTGAATACAATAGCATAACTTAAGAAAAATGTAAAATAACTTTAGTTAATATTAAAGCTATAAGAATATCTAGCAATCAAGTTTTAGATTTTTTATTCTCTATTCTTTTCAAGGAAAATTACAAATTGTTATATTAAAGCCACTTAGAATATCCATATGAAAAAGAACTTCATGAACCTTTACTAGTAAATATGCTAATACTTAAATATAAGTTTAGAGAATGTATTTAAGCCTTCTTCTTTAAGTTGATTCAAGTGAAGCTAATTTTTAATTAGGCATCTCCTCAAGCTTCTCCTCAAAACCAAATTTTGGACTTTCGCTTGTCACTCTAAAGTCCTCTAACCTGCATCCTTCAAAGTTTATTTTCCTGTTTATTTGCACTCAATCATATGAATTACATTCTCATCCATACAATCTCATATAATTTTCACCTTTAGTTGACTGAGACAATAACATCTCTGATCTTACATGCTCCAACAATAAATATTACATCTTAATTGGTCAAATGAAGAAGTAATGAAGTATAAGGTTTAAAATCATCACAACTTATTTCAACATTAAAGACCAATACTTCTCATAACTTTCAATACTTATTAACTTATCATTTTAAGGAAAAAGAAAAAGAAAACTACTCATAATTCATGAAGAAAACACAACCACACTTAAGTTTAAAAGTAGAAATCATGTAAACACACAATAATTCTACATTAAAACCAAATGTAGTCACAAAAGTAATAACTTATCTCAAAATCCTTTTCACCAAACTCTTGAATTTCCTTTGAATCTCTTCTCTTCCTTTCTTTTACAATATTCTCTACTAACACACTACAACTCCTCCCTTCCTTCTCTTTAAAAGTATCATATTTAATCCATGAGAGATAGACCTCGACGGCTAATTGGGTCTCTTTGAGGGGGGCTCCCTTATCCAATCCAAGTCTTCTTTTATAATTTTCCAAAAAATGCTTTAGTGTCTCTTCAAAATGTGTACATATTCAATGAATCTTCCAGGAGTTGCCTCCTTTCAAAAGCCATTTGAATGTCTTTTCGTGTCTATTAACCATATCCCATGTTTTCAATAAGAGTTGCTTCAAACACCCCTTCAATAATTTTTCTAAATTCGTTGAATCATCAAGTAAGTACCTCTGGCGCTTAAGCGCGAGGTATGTGGCGCTTAAGCAAGGCTTTCTCTGTTATCTTGGAGCTTAAGAGCCACAGTTATTTTGCACTCGTTCTTCATTTTTGCTTCAAATTTGATTCTTTTTACTCATTTCACCATCTTTCATCCATTTAACTGTACCTGAAGGAAAAACACACCAATATCTTCCATTAAAGTCCAATATCCTCACAAATAGGAATAAAAATGTGTAGATAAATGCTATATATTTTAGGTGTATCAGTGGGCTTGGATTTGATTTTGGTGGAGTTGAAAATTAATCCCGATAAACTTTAAGAGGCCTTGAATTCATCATGATGAAATTTAGGACTTAGGCTTTGTGAATTTTATCTTTGGTATGAAGCTTCATGTTTGGTGGATTTTAGGCTTGGGGTGGAATTTGATGTGTGGTTGATGTAAATTTGGATTTTAGAGTTTATGAATTTTTTTTTTGATTTGGAGTTGGAGAATTTCAGGCTTAACTTGGATTTAGGGGAAATTAAGGGAAATTTGGGGAATTTTGATTAATTTGGTGAAAAATTGAGCATTTTAGGAATTTTGGTAATTTTGGGTAATTGGGGTGGAAAATTGGGTAATTTGGAATTTTTAGAGGGGTTTGGGTAAATTTGACAATTTTGAAATTTTTGAATAGATTTTAGGTGGCTTTGTGTGGATTTTGTGGATTTTGGTGGATTTGGTGGATTTGGTGGATTTGGGTGGCTTGGATTAATTTTGGTGGATTTTGGTGTTGAGTGTGTATGGATGAAGTGAGATGCATGATGAGGTGAAGTTTAGTATGTGTGTGGTGAAGTGAATGTGGTGATGTGAATGTGAGTGTCCAAGTCATAAATGGTTTCCCTAATGCCTTATGATTCTATGAGAACTCTCTTTAAGTTTCATCATGTTAATCTAAACCAACTGCTAAGTGCTTAAGACCACCTATGTCAGACTTCACAAAAGAGTCAAGTGGTAGTTTGAACTTTGATACACCTAAAAAATGTGCAATTTTTCATATGCTTTTAATTCCTATATTTGGTGATTTTCAATGATAATGTACTTTAAAGAAAGGCATTTTGTATATTTTTGATTTCATGTACAGAAAATGGAATTTTGGAGAAAAAGAAGCAAAAACGATGTAATTTGGAGCAAAAACGAGCAATAAAGAAAGTTTTGTCCTAACACATTTCGATATGTCTTTCTATGCTTAATCTCATTTACACTTCTCACATATTTTTGAATGAAAATACACTTTAAAGAAAGGTTATTTTTATGCTCATTTTGTAGGTCTATCTGTTAGGAACGCAACGCAACTGAAACAGGGCAAACATAGCTAAAACGGAGCCAAATGAAGCAAAATGGTGGAGCTGCGTAGGGTGGGCACCGACAGCGCCAGAGCAGGCGCTGACGACACTGAAGAGCAGAAAAAAAATGAGAAAATGATGGCGGCAAAGCCCAAAATGGCGCTGACGGTGCCCGGGACGGTTATGAATCGATTTTTTATTGTTTTTTATGTTCTAGAAGGCTCCCAAGTGATTCAAACACCCTATGAAGCAATTCAATGAATCTAGACGCTTGGATAAGGCTCTTGAATGAAGAGGCGTGTCTTTTGGATGAATATATTTGTCTCTAGGAAAAAAGGAGGGAATTTTTCTTTTTAAAAAAGAGGGCTTGGCACCTCACATGGGCATGCGTGTGTGTGTAGGTGTGTGTGAGTGAGAAAATGTAGAGAATGTTTAGAGATATTAGAATAGAAGTAGAAATGTAGATTTCTACCTTTTTGGGGAGATTGGTGAGGGGATTTTGAGAGAATTTGTAAGGGAATGTTCTAGCATTGCATGGATCAACGGGAAACTTTGTGGGAGAGATTTCATCTTTCTTTCAAGGGTAAAAATCATTATCTTATGATTTTGTGAACACTTATTTAGTGGATTTGCTTTGATGTAATGAAGTTTTTTTTGTGTTTTCTTCGTGCTTTGTGATGTGTTTCTCTTATTCATTCTTCTTATTAGGAAATAGTGGCATGTGAGAATTATGTCATTATTTTTGTTTTACTTTTCTTTTACAATGAGTAGGATTCATGTTTCGGATTTTGGGATGCATGCTTAAAAAATTTTTAATTATAAATGTGATGGTTTTTACTTGCACTTCATTTACATACAATAAAGGTCTGTTGTTGTGTTAAATTCATTGTAATTGCATTAAGACCTGAGAAGGTGGTGTAATTCTCAACAAAGTGGAACCACATTCAAATTCTATGGATGGTGAAGTTCATGGGGGTTAGATGTAAATAAATAGCAAAATATACTTTGATGGACGTAGAATTAGAGATTTTAGGTGACAGACTAATATTCTCAATTCGGTCTTAGTGTTTAAAGAACTAAAGCAAGAATTAGCCTTCAGAGGAAGGGAAGTGGGAACCAGTATCCTCCTAGCCTAGCCACGGATTTAGGGACTAAACCTGAGATTAGCCAATGATTTTCTATAACACTGAATTAGGGTAGATAATTAAAATTGCTCCTATTTGGTACATACAATATTTAATGTATCTCATTCCTTTACATTATCCAACTCATTACATAAGAATAGTAGTTCTGAAAATCTTAAAATTCTCCAAACCAATTCAACCACAAAGGGTTATCTTTAGAATTTAATATTTACATTTAGGAATAGTTACTATCCTTATATTTAAAATTTGCATTTAGGAGTAGTTGTTAGATAAAATATCATTTTAATCGACATTCCAAACTAAGGACTAATAGTAGTAAACTGGAATTTGACTAAGGACATCTTTCCTCGGTTCCTTGTGGGATTGATAATCGGGGCTTAATCAGAAAGTCCTATATTACTTGAGCAATACGTATACTTGTATTTATATCATTATGACTATATAAAATATATAAAATTAAGTATATAAAAAAGTCGCATCAAGTTTTTGGCGTCGTTGCCGGTGAAGTTTCGATAAGAAATTTAGGAGAATTTTAGTTGAAGTAATTAGGCTTAGACTTGGAAAATTGTAGTATCGTAAAAACTGTTTTTGTGTGAAAAAGTATTTTTGGTATGAAAAAGTGTTGTGAAAAAACTGTTTGTGTCAAAAATAAGGTGTTTGGGAAATTATTTTATTATTTCGATTATATCTTTTATTTTATTCATTTAATTGTTAGAATATTGTTTGTTATGTTGTGTATGTGAAATAAAGGATCCGCAGGACTTGTGTCTTATGATCCTGAGTTAGAACAAAGAAAAAAAATCAAAAATCCGAAAAGACTTGAAGAACTAGAAATGAAAATGGAAAACATTCAAAATAGTAACTTAGAAAATCATCATAAATCTTTGAGGGATTATATAAATCCTACGACAAATGAAATTCACTCGAGTATATAAACTCCTGTCGTAAAAGCTAACTCATTTGAAATAAATCCAGATATTATCCAACTGGTGCAGAATAATCAGTTTGGGGGAACTCCTTTGGAGGATCTCTATTTACACTTATCCAGTTTTCTATAACTTTGTACTACATTCTGTTATAACGGAATGTCAGACAATGTTGGTAGACTAAGGCTTTTTCCTTTCTCACTAAGGAATTAGGCTAAAATATGATTATACTCATTAGCACCTGGCTCTATTAAAAATTAGGAAGAGTTTAACTCAGAAATTCCTAGCTAAGTGTTTTCCACCTTCAAGGACTACTAAACTTAGAAATGATATTATCTCATTTTGTCAGTATGAAGGGGAATCAATATGCGAAGCTTGGGAAAGATTAAAGGAATTCTTAAGAAAGTGTCCACACCATGCTCTGCCCGATTGGTTAATCATTCAAACTTTTTACAATGGGTTAGTAGAATCCCTTAGGTTTATAATTGACGTTGCCGCTGATGGATCATTAATGTTAAAATCATTTGATGAAGCATGTGTGTTAATTGAAGAAATGGCTACAAATGAATTTCAATGGCCCTCTACAAGGATGAATCCTAAAAATATAGCCAGTGTTCATGATACAGATGTGATTGCAATTCTTGCATCTCAGGTTACTACAAGATCAAGTAAGTTTAACCAATTTGGAATGAACCAGCCTCAATTTACTCCAGTAAGTGAGAAAAGTTCATTAGGGCATATGATTGATTCTAACATATCATATGAGACTTTAAATACCATAAATAACTCGTATTCTAATTCTTGTAACCCAGGTTGGAAGAACCATCCTAATTTTAACTGGTATTACACTACTTGGGGTGGAAACCAACCATGGAAAAATAATCATGCAAATCCTAATGGAAGTTAGAATAATCAGGGGAACACAAATTATAGACCTTCATCTTCACCATACTCTAACAATGATCAATAATTTGAGGATAAGAAGTTATCTACAGAAGAAGTGGTATTGTAAATGGGAAACCAGTTGCAAAGTCAAAATGCTGCGATTAGAAACATAGAGAATCAACTTGGACAAATTGCTAATTCACTTTGCCCAAGGAACACTTCCTAGCAACACTGAGATCAACCCTAAAGAGAAAAATGATGAACAAATAGAAGCTGTTCAATTAAGAAGTGGAAGAAAGATAGAGGATGTGGTCAAAAAAGAGAAAGGGGTTGTGAGAGGAACAAAGAAAAATAAAAGTCCCAAAGAACATGTTTCTGAGGATCTTGAAAAATCGATATCTGCAACTAATATCAATTTAGAAAGACCACCACCTCCATTTCCTTAAAGACTTAAATATCATGAGTTGGATAAACAATTTTCAAAGTTCATGGATGTACTTAAGAAGTTAACGATAAATATTTCTTTCTTTGAAGCTTTGAAACAGATGTCAAGTTATGCAAAGTTTATGAAGATATTAAAAAAGAAAAAAAATTTGGGGAGTACGAGACAGTTGCACTAAGTGAGGAGTGCAGCGCTATATTTTAGAAAAAGCATACTGAGAAACTTAAAGATCCTTCTAGCTTAACAATTCCTTGTGTATTTGGAGAAAGATTATGTGGAAAAGCTTTATGTGATTTAGGATCGAGCATTAATATGATGCATCTATCTATATTTAAAAGGTTAGGTTTAGCTGATATTTCTCTCCCTACTATAACCTTTTAGTTAGCTGATCGATCTATCATTTATCCAAAAGGGGTTATAGAAGACGTGCTTATTAAAGTGGATAAATTTATCTTTTCTATGGACATTATTGTATTAGATATGGAGGAAGATAAAGAATATCACATTATTTTGGGGAGACCTTTTCTTGTTACTGGACAAGCTATGATAGATGTGCAAAAAGGAAAGTTAACTATGAATATTAATGACCATGAAATAACTTTTGATGTTTTAAAGGCTATGAAGTATCCAACTGAGAGAAAAGATGATGATTATTTTTGGATGGATGANATTATTGTATTAGATATGGAGGAAGATAAAGAATATCACATTATTTTGGGGAGACCTTTTCTTGTTACTGGACAAGCTATGATAGATGTGCAAAAAGGAAAGTTAACTATGAATATTAATGACCATGAAACCACTTTTGATATTTTAAAGGCTATGAAATATCCAGTTGAGAGAAAAGATGATGATTGTTTTCAAATGGATGAAATTGATTATCTAAGTAAAAACTATTTCCAAAAAAGTTTTGAGAGTAAGTTAACTGATGAAATTGAAATGCACTTTCATGATGAGTCTAAAATGTTGTTTAAAGAAGACTGTATGTATGTTCAGGAGAGATGTGAAATGATGGNTTAAAATGTTGTTTAAAGAAGACTGTATGTATATTCAGGAGAGGTGTGAAATGATGAACGTTACCAAAAATAATAAACTTTTAATTCAATCTATTGAAAAATCTCATGACCTTAAAATGAATTTACCTCATACAATTTTAAAGCCTATATATTTGGTGAANATTACCAAAAATAGTAAACTTTTAATTTCATCTGTTGAAAAATCTCATGAACTTAAAGTGAATATACCCCATACAATTTTAAAGCCTACATATATAGAGAATTCATCTACACCACCAGTCTTTATATCTTCAAATTTGAGTCAATCACAAGATGAACCCTAATTGAATGATAAAATCAGTAAAAGATCTCTTATGAAAGAGTTATTCAAAGTCACTGAATGGCATATTGTGGTATACAAACAATATGAATGAGATTCTGATGTTGGGGCAGATTATTAATGCAATTAACAATTAACCCCCAGAGATTTTACATAATGCCCTGAGATGAATTCTAAGGAAATGAATGGTGAGCAATTTAAATATATTGAACTGATATTTAGAAGAGAATTCGAGGATATGTTTCAAAAGAACTTTGAGTTGAGAGATGAGGATAAGGATATTGAAAGACCAATGGAAGTAATTCTTGAAGAATTAGAAGATAACTTGAAAGACAAGAGTAACCTAGAAGAATTTGATCCAGAATCTGAATTATCTAGAGAGAATCTGATCCAAAAATTGGGAGATCATGAAGTAGCTTTTAAAGATCCATTTCTTATAAAATTTAAGGATTATATTAATATAAAAATTGAGAAAATTATTAGAAAATATTGGATCTAGAAAGAAATATGAGGAACAAGGATATGAATTAATCTGAAAAGGAAGAGCTGAAAGAAAATTTTAAATTTGAGGACTTTATAAGAATCCCTAGATCTAGAAAAGATTGGGCGATTGATCAATGATTACTTAATGAAATTTTGATCCAGGTGGAATCATTTGTAAGGCTAGTAACGTTAAACCAAACGCTTTTTGGGAGGCAACCCATAGTTATCAGCATGGTTTGATTTAGTATGTTTAAGAGTCATGATTGTTAGTGTTATATTGTATTTTCTTTAGTGTGGATTGATCTGTTTGATTGATGATTAGTAGATGTTTGGATTGTTAGTGGTTTGATTTGCTTTTTATGTGTCATGGGGGAGGTGATTTCTTAACTTCTTATTATGGTTAGACTTGAATGTTCTTTTATAGTAGTTGGATTGACGAGTCCACTACAACTCGAGTCTAACCTAGACTTGAGTTTTAGAAGAAACATTATGAATTTATCAGTGACAATTCCATCTCAATTTTATTACTTCCTTTCTTTGACCTTGTTTTCATTTGGTAGGAGTAGCTAACCTATTTGATGAGTAATATGTGGATGAATTTACAATATCCTTATAACTATTAGAGGTGCTTAATTTAGAGGATTAGATGATGCCTGAGATTGGTGCCTATGAGCTAATGTATGAGGGATAATTTTATCTTTGGGATTAGAATCTATTAAATCATTTATAAGTACCCAATATATTTGTGTAGTGATTCTGTTAGAAATTGGAAGTAAGTTAGTGAGATGTTATGAGTTAAAGAAAGAATTGGCCTCATTTATTATATGTGTTTGTGTTTGTGTTACGATAATAGGACTTGAAGAATGTTTTTATGTTCCAATGTTGATACATGTTATGTTAGTTAGACTTTTATTTAGTTAATTTCATTCTGGATGTTTAGTCTAGATTTACTTTCTACTACATGATTTCTATCCTGATAAATAATTGTAGATGTTCTTGATAGAAATTTGTGGTAGATAGAATTTCTAAACTGTTTTTCTTCCTACTTATATTTTCTGCAATAAATGTTATACATGCTAAAAATCAAGTTTGGGGGTAGGAGGAAAAATGAAATTTTAAAGTGAATATACTTCCTTTTACTTTAATATTTGCAAGCATATTTTAGGCTACATTTACTTACTGCTACTGTCATTCCATCCTAATTATGAATGTATATGAATTTAATAGGATGTTGTAGTAGCTAGTAGATTCAATTACTTTTTCCTTCCTGCTACATCTTATGGAATTAATTGCAAAATATTTAAAAATGCAAGTTTTAGGGAAAAGAAAAATTTTTTTTGAAAAGAAGTGAACTAAATTTTATTTGTCCTTAATTAACTATATTTTTAAAATTAATGTAACATGACCTTGGAATTGAAGTTTAACTTTAAATGACTATATTTATGTTTGTAAATATTATGGTAAATTTAGGTAAAAGTTTTTAATAATGAAGATTAATTCTAAATTTAAATATATTTGGTATGAAAGGATAATATTATGTTTTTCTATTTAACGTAAAGGAAATTGTATTTTTGAAGTATTAAGAATTTTAGAGTTTCATGTAAGAAGAAAAGAATGAAATTTTANAGAAAAAAAATATATTTATATAAGTGAGGAGAAGCTTGAGGAGATGCCTAATCAAAAATTGGCTTCACTTGAACCTACCTAAAGAGAAAACCTAAATACATTCCTGAACTTATATTTATGGATTAGCATCTTTTACTAGTAGTGTTCTCATGAAGTTCATATCATTTGAATATTCTAAGTGACTTGATATTACAACATATAGTCATTCTTGAAATGGATATAAAACTAAAACTCTTAAACTTGATGACTAGATAGTCTTTTACCTACACAGTTAATTTAATTACTTGAATTTTTTCTAAATATCTCACTATGATATTTACTTAGATCAAACTTATAATATTTTTGAATTAAAACTTTACTACAATAGATCATAACTTTTATGTAGTACTAAAATTACTTGAGGACAAGTAATAGTTAAGTTTGGGGGATTTTGACCAAAGGATAAAAAATGCTTGATTTTTCATATACATTTCATGCTTAATTTTAACGATATTGCTCTTTAAAGGAAGGTATTTTGCATGTTTTTGGTTTTTGGTACAAGAAATGGACTTTTGGAAAAAAAGAAACAAAAACGGTGTAATTTGGAGCAAAAACGAGCAAGAAAAGAAATTTTGGCCTGTCACCTTTCGATAAGTCTTTTGATGCTTAATATCTTTTAAAATTCTTGCATATTTTTGAATGAGGTTACACTTTTAAGGAAGGTTGTTATCATGCTTATTTTGTAGGGCTATCTGTTAGGAACACAACGCAACTGAAATGGGGCGAAACAGGGTTAAAAAGGAGCCAAACGGAGCGAAACAGTGGAGCTGCGCAGTCTGCTCTCCGACGGCGGCCAAAATGGTACCGACAGCGAGATTTGCCCGAGAAGACTGAAAAATGAAAGAAAAGCTCACCTACAGCTCCCTTGAGCCCGCCGACGGCGCCCGGGACGGTTATGGATTTGGACGCTTTTTTAAAGGATTCTTGTGTCAAATCTTCAAACTTCGTCCCTACACTTTAAAAGAATGAATTTAGGTTAGAAAAAGGGGGATTTTTGTGAGAGGAATGTTAGGAAGAGTGTGGAGAAAAGTTTAGGGATTTTAAAATAGGATTAGAAATGTAGATTTCTACCCTTTTGGAGAGATTGGAGAGGAGAATTTGAGAGAATTTGTAAGGAAATGTTCTAGCATTGCATGGATCGGCGGGAGACTTTGTGGGAGAGATTTTCTTCTTTCTTTAAAGGGAAAAGGCTAAGTATGTGTTCTTAATTATCTTATGGTTCTGTAAACACTTAGCTAGTGGATTTTATTTGATGAAATGAAGTTTTCCGTTGTGTTTTCTTCATGCTTTGTGATGTGTTTCTCTTACTCTCTCTTCTTGTTTGGAAATAATGGTATGAGAAGATTATGCCATTGTTTTCATTTTACTTTTCTTTCGTAATGAGTAGAATTCATGTTTAGGATTTAGTGATGCTTGTTAGAAGCGGATTTAATTATCAATGTGATGGTTTTTACTTGCACTTTATTTACATTACAGTTAGAAGCAGATTTAATTATCAATGTGATGGTTTTTACTTGCACTTTATTTACATTACAATTGCCTGTTGTAGTGTTAAAGTTTGTTGTAATTGCATTAAGACCCGAGAGGGCTGTGTAATTCTCATCTGTTGTAGAGTTAAAATTAGTTGTAATTGTATTAAGACCTGAGAAGGCTGTGTAATTCTCAAGATTTAATTATCAATGTGATGATTTTTACTTGCACTTTATTTACATTACAATAAAGGCCTGTTTTTAATTATAAATGTGATGGTTTTTACTTGCACTTTATTTACATTACAATAAAGGCCTGTTGTAGTGTTAAAATAATTACATTAAGACCTGAGAGGGCTGTGCAATTCTTAACAAAGTAGAATGACATTCAGATTTCATGGATGGTTAAGTTCATGGGAGTTGAATGCAAATAAATGGAGAAATATACTTTGATGGGCGTAGAATTGGAGATTTTTGAGTGACAGACTAAAATCCCCAATTCGGTCCTATTGTTTGAGTACTGAAGCGGAGATGTTAACCCTCAGGCGAGGAGAACGTAGGAGCTCCGAAGTGAGAGCAAGTATCCTCCCAGCCTAGCCACGGATTCAGCAAAAAAGCATAGGATTAGTCAATGTTCTTTATGCCTGGACCAAAGGGTGAAGACTAGGATTGCTCCTATTTGGCACGTACAATATTTAATGCATCTCATTCCTTTACATTATCCAATTCATTACATAAGAATAGTAGTTTCTAATATCTGAAAATTCTCCAAACCAATTCATCCAAAAAGGGTTATCTTTAGAATTAATATTTCAAAATCCTTCAGACCAATTCATCCAAAAAGGGTTATCTTTAGAATTAATATTTGCATTTAGGAGTAGTTATTAAACCAATTCATCTAAAAAGGATTATCTTTAGAATTAATATTTGCATTTAGTTATAGTTACTATATCAATTATCAAAGGGGTTATCTTTAGAATTAATATTTGCATTTAGTTATAGTTACTATCTTTACATTTAACACTTGCATTTAGGAATAGTTGCTAGATAAAACATCATTTGAATCGACATTCCAAACTAAGGACTAATAGTAGTAGATTAGAATTTGACTAATGACCTCTTACCTCGCTTTCTTATGGGATTGATAAACGGGACTCCACTAGAGTCCTGTATTACTTGAGCGATACGCATACTTGCGTTTGAAATTGTGACTTTACAAAATCATTATAAATATATAAATCTAGGTTCATAAATTTTTGCATATTAAGTTTGTATCAATTTTGTGGTGCCGTTGCCGGGGATTTAAATCTTCCAGTAGTGGTGTCAAATTCTTGTATTCTTAAGCATATATAAAGTCGCTGTCATACACCAAATTTCTTTAATAATTCAAACCTTTTATATTGGATTAGTTGGATCTCTTAGATCAATTATTGATGCCGCTGTTGGTGGTTCATTGATGTTAAAACCATTTCATGATGCCTACACTTTAATTGAAGAAATGACTACTAATAATTTTCAATGGCCTTCTGAGAGGGTAAATCCTAAGAAAGTAGCCAACATTCATGAAACTGATGCATTTACCGTGTTAGCAAATCAAGTTGCTGTAATTTTAAGGAAGTTAGACCAATTTGGAATGAATTTTTCTCAACCAATTTTCATGATTGAAGAGAATTAAAATGGTAGATTCTCAAGCATCATTAAAAACTTTGAATGTCATAAATAATAAACAAAATAACCCATATTCCAATTATTATAACCCAGGTTGGAAGAACCATCCCAACTTTAACTTGAAGAACAATTTGGTTCGTAATAATCAGCAATGGCGGAACAACAAAGGAAACCCATTAGGAAACTGGAACAATCAAGGAAATAATAATTATAGATCTACTTATCCTCCAGGTTTCAAAAGTAATAGACAGTTTAAGGAGAAGAAGTTATCTATAGAAGAAGTGGTGTTACAAATGGGAAATCAATTTCAAAGTCAAGGAGCTACAAATAGAAGTATAGAGAATCAACTAGAGCAAATAACAAATATATTAAGTAATAGATCCCAAGGAATGCTTCCTAGTAATACTAAATCAAATCCAAAAGACCAGAATAAAGAAGAAGTAAAAGTTGTTCAACTTAGAAGCAGAAGAGAGTTGGAAGGTCGGGTTCAAAAAGAAATTGAAGTAGAGAGAGAAGAAATTGAAGAATCAGAAGAGGATGCTCCAAAAATTTTGAAAGACTTATTTCTCCGCTGAAAATTGATTTGGAAAACCACCACCTCCATTTCCTCAAAGACCTCATTAGCAAAAGTTGGATAAGCAATTTTTAAAATTTTTGAAAATATTTAAGAAGCTTACAATTAATATTTCATTTGTTAAAGCCTTAGAATAAATGTCGAGCTATGTAAAGTTTATGAAGGATATTCTTAACAAGAAAAGGAAGTTTGAAGATAATGAGACTGTTGCACTTAGTGAGGAGTGCAGTGCGATAATTCGAAAAAGGAAGTTTGAAGATAATGAGACTATTGCACTTAGTGAGGAGTGCAGTGCTATAATTCAGAAGAAAGCTTCATGAAAAGCTTAAAGATCATGGTAGCTTTACAATTCCATGTGCAATAGGAGACAAAATTTATGGGAAAGCTTTATGTGATTTAGGCGCAAGCATTAACCATATGACATTATCAATATTTAAAAGATTGAGATTAGGAGAAATAACCCATACTACTGTAACTCTGCAGTTAGCAGATCATTTGATAACATACCCTAAAGGAGTTATAGAAGATGTCCTAGTGAAAGTGGATCAATTTATCTTTCCTGTTGATTTATTATGCTAGATATGGAGGAAGATAAAGAGATACCTATCATTTTGGGGAGGCCTTTCCTAGCCACAGGAAGAGCAATGATAGATGTGCAAAAAAAGGGAATTAACAATGCGCGTCAATGATCAAACTGTTACTTTTAACATTTCAAGATCAATGAAGTAACCTGCAAAAGGTAAATGTGATGAATGTTTTAGAATGGATGTTATAAGATATCTAAGTGAATTCCATTTCAAGCCTAATTATGAAGAAAAATTTGAAGAAAAAGATTTGGAACATGAGCAAGAAAAGGAATTAGATCAATGTGAATATTTATTTAAGGAAGATTCAAACTATGTTCGGGAAAGTTTTGAAATTATGGACACGATAGACCAAGATAAATCATTTTGTCCTTTTATTGAAAAACCTCTAGAACTAGAGTTGAAGTTACTTCCTGAACATTTAAAATATGCATTTTTAGGAGATTCCTCTACTTTACCTGTTATAGTTTCCTCAAAATTAACAATGGAAGAAGAAGAAAGGTTGATGAAAATTTTGAAAAATTCTATGAAACCCTTTGGATGGACAATTGCTGATATTAAAGGAATCAGTCCTTCAATTTGTACGCATAGAATTCATATGGAAGAGAATTGTAAACCCAGGGCTGATCCGCAAAGGAGACTGAATCCTGTTGTGAAAGAAGTTGTTAAGAAAGAAATTTTAAAGTGGTTAGATACTGGAATTAACTACCCTATTTCAGATAGTGCATGAGTTAGTCCAATTCTTTGCATTCCTAAGAAAGGAGGAGTAACTGTAACTATAAATGAACATAATGAGTTAATACCTACTAGACAAGTTACAGAGTGACGAATATGCATTGATTATAGAAAATTAAATCTTGTCACTAGGAAAGATCATTTTCCATTACCTATTCTAGATCAAATGCTGGATTGACTAGATGGGCATAAATACTTTTATTTTCTAAATGGATATACTGGTTATCACCAAATTCAATAAATGCTGGATAGACTAGCTGGGCATAAATACTTTTGTTTTTTGGATGGATATACCGGTTATAGTTGGATAGACTAGCTGGGCATAAATACTTATGTTTTTTGGATGGATATACTGGTTATCACCATTTTCTGGATGGATATACTGTTTATCACCAAATTCAAATATCTCCTGAGGATCGAAAGAAAAAAATGTTTACCAGTCCGTATGGTACTTTTGCTTTTAGAAGAATGACCTTATGTTTATGTAAAGCCCTTGCTACATTTCAAAGATGTATGATGGCAATTTTTTGTTATTTAATTGAAAAAGGGATTGAAATTATTATGGATGACTTTTCAGTGTTTAGAACTTCATTTGACTCATGTCTAGAACATTTATCTAAAGTTCTTAAGCACTGTGAAGAAACAAATTTAGTCCTTAATTGGGAAAAATGCCAATTTATGGTAGCAGGAGAAAGTTTATTAGGTCATCAAATATTAGAAAATAGTATGGAAGTAGATCATGCTAAAATTTAAGTGATCACTAATTTACCTTATCCAACAAATGTAAGAGAAATTAGGAGTTTTTAAGGACATGCTGGATTCTACAGACGATATATTAAAGTCTTTTCAAAGATTGCTAAGCCTTTATGCCATTTACTGGAGAAAGATGCAATTTTTAATTTTGACGAGGAATGCCTAAAAGCTTTTAAATTATTAAAAGAAAAATTAATCACTGCACCATACATAGTTTCACCAAATTGGGAAAAACCTTTTGAACTTATGTGTGATGCAAGTGATTATGATATTGGAGTTTCACCAAACTGAGAAAAACCTTTTAAACTTATGTGTGATGCTAGTGATTATGATATTTGATAAAATTTTCAAAGTTATTTACTATGCTAGTAAAACTCTTAATGAAACTCAAATTAATTATACAACAACTGAAAAAGAGTTATTAGCAATAGTATATGCTTTTGATAAATTTAGATCATATTTGATTAGAACTCATTGTATAGTGTATATAGATCATTATGCTATTAAGTATTTAATGAAAAAGAAGGATGCTAAACCTAGACTCATAAGATGAATTTGTCTTTTACAAGAATTTGATTTTACAATAGTAGATCGGAAGGGGATTGAAAATCAAATTGCTGATCATTTG
The DNA here is from genome assembly GCA_002079205.1 of Phalaenopsis hybrid cultivar. Lineage (NCBI taxonomy): Eukaryota > Viridiplantae > Streptophyta > Magnoliopsida > Asparagales > Orchidaceae > Phalaenopsis > Phalaenopsis hybrid cultivar. The sequence continues at coordinate 28,506 of JXCR01133490.1, forward strand.
TCTAGGCTTGAATTAGAAAAACCACTCTGTTTTGAAAATAAAATTAATGAACATTTTCCAGGTGAAAAATTGTTCACTATTAATGAGTTTGTTTACCTATGTATCCAAATGGATAGAAGTTGTTGCTTTGCCTCGATGTGATACTCAAAGTGTTGCAAAATTTTTGAAAACGAATATATATTGTAGATTTGGGATGCCAAGTGTTATCATTACTGATGGGGGAGTCATTTCAAAAATGCCATAATGGAGAAGTTATTAAAGAAATATCAAATAAATCATAGGATTGATACTGCTTATCATCATCAGACAAGTGGTTTGGCTGAATTATATAATCGGGAAATGAAAAGAATTATGGAAAAATGTATGAATCCAAAAAAAATGGCTTGGTCAGTCAAACTTGACTATGCTTTGTGAGCTTATAGGACTGCATATAGAACTCCTATAGGAATGTCTCTTAAAGGCTAATATTTGGGAAAGCTTGTCACTTACCAGTTAAACTTGAGCATAAAGCATATTGAGAAATTAAAGAGTTCAATTATAATTTGAAAGATGCTGGTGAGAAAAAAATATTACAATTAAATGAGCTTGAAGAGATAAGGAATGAATCTTATGAAAGTGCTAAAATTTATGGAACGATGAAAATGTGGCATGATCGAAAGATTCTTACTAAAAATTTTCAACCGGCAACAAGTTTTGCTATATAATGCAAGGTTAATTTCCAGAGTAGGTGGATGGGCCCATTTATTGTGATTAAAGCTTATCATTATGGAGCTGTGGATATTAAAGATCCTAAGTCTGAGAAAATATTTAAAGTTAATGGGTATAGACTGAAACCTTATGTTATAGGGGATCAGCAAAATTTTAATGATGGAATGATGTTGGGTCAATCAGAGTAACCACTGGTTACGTCAAGCTGACGACGTAAAACCAAGCGCTTTGTGGGAGGCAACCCATATGTATCAGTGTGTTTTTGTTTTTATTGTTGTTTTATGTGTGATTAAGAAAATTGGGATAATATTTTTGAGACAATTATATGTTAGTATTAATTTTAAGACTTTAATTAGTGATTTAGACATGTTAAAATGAGAATTTGGACGTTAAGTTTACATGTGCAAAAATGTGCACTGGCGCTTAAGTCTTCTTGGGAGATGGATTTGAAGAATACGGATGAAACCATGAGGAAGAAAATTATTTTTTAAAGTGCACAAGTGATGTATAACGGTTTCTTAGCCGTTAGTATTAAAGGGATATTAGAGAAAATCAACAAAATTGAAAATACCATGTCTGTATTGAAGACTATGTTATTGAAATTCGCGTACATCTTGAGCATATTGGATGGCAACTGAAAATTCAATTTAGTCACACTAGTTATATAGAGGAAGCAGATAAGGAGATGTTTCTTAAGCAAAAGTGGATTGAAGAAGATTGCATCAGAGCATGTCACCACCGTCTGTTTTATCAACTTTATATTCCAGTTGCCCCAGGAGAGACTAATGAAAGACCTGAATTTGTTACTTCTAATGAAGAATGGAATTAAGTTCTATGTTTGTTTTTGTGTGATTAAAGTTGTTGTCTTTTAGTGTTTTTAGTGTTTAAGACTTGTGTTAGTATTTATGTTACTTATGTGTTTAATTGTGAATATGTGTTAAGTGTTTTGTATTTAGGAAAATTTTCTCATCCGAGACTATTTGAAGTGAGAATTAAGTGTTAATAGTATTTGTACTTGTTTGTGAGTTAATATAAGTTTGTTTTTGTGAAAATTTAATTTTGTTTTAGCCTCCAATTGAAATAAATATTAAAGAGAATTTTGAGAGAGAGAGAGAGAGAGGAGTTTTAGGAAGTTGAAAATAGTAATTAAGTGTCATGAGACCATTTAGGGGTGGTTTACTATGGAAAATAGTGCATTTTACTTAAATTTGAAGATTTCAAAAATAATGCACTGGCGCCTAAGTGCCACATATTGCGCTTAAGCGCATGCTAACCCGAGAGGCAGACGCTTAAGCGCCATTAACTCGCTCTTAAGCGCCGATTCACGAAAATCGGTGTTGACCTCACTTTTGGTTGAGGTTTAGTTTTTTCCGCTTTAGTAGCCTAAGGTCTAGCCATAGAACTTTCCTATTGACTATTCTTAGAAAAATATAAAAGGAACCCTCACCATTAGAAATTCCAAACACTTCTCTACTCAACTTGAAATTCCACATATTGGTCCTAACCTCCAACACTTAGTAGGTGGGGTCATTATGGGGGAACTCAAGATGAGTCACCCTTAGGATTCCTGGACCTTAGGGTTGACACTGATTGTTGGTCTAGGGCTTAAGGTACATACTTGCACTCATAATCACTCATAATCCTAAACTTAAACTTCTAGGCTTTGGTCTCTTGATACTTTTGGCAGACTCACGTAGGTGGTCCCCTAAACCCACTAACCATAAACTAGGGTTTAGCTAAGACCACTACATAGAGACGTAAAATGAGCCTTCCATTGGTCCATGGCTTATTGATGGTGGTTGGCACTCTAACTCAACCAAGATGCCCAACCTAGCCTTTTGTCCCAAAACTCCCCCAAATTACCTAGATACCCTCGGGACCCCAAATTTGGCCAAAATTCCCAAATTTAACCAAAATACCCAAATTGGTTCAAAAACCATTTCAAAAACCATTAAAACACTCAAACTACCCAAAATCACCATGTTGACCTCACTTTTGATTGAGGTCTAGAAAACTTCTTTAGTAGCCTAGGTCTAGCCATAGGATTCTCCTATTGACTAGTCTTAAAAAATTAAAAGAGGTACCCCACCATTAGAAATTCAAAACTCTTCTTTTTACTCAACTTGAAATTCCACATTATCTTAACCTCTAGCATTTAGTAGGTAAGATCATTATAAGAGAATTCAAGAAGAATCCCCGGAGTACCCCCACCATTAGAAATTCAAAACTCTTCTTTCTACTCAACTTGAAATTCCACATATTGATCACCCCCACCATTAGAAATTCAAAACTTTTCTTTTTACTCAACTTGAAATTCCACATAATGATCTTTCATCATTAGAAACTCAAAACTCTTCTCTTTACTCAACTTGAAGTTCCACATATTGGTCCTAACCCTAGCATTTAGTAGGTAAGATCATTATAAGAGAATTCAAGAAGAGTCCCTATAGGATTACTTGGCTTTAGG
>JXCR01133490.1:32784-59592 GCA_002079205.1 Phalaenopsis hybrid cultivar
TTTTGGAACTATGACCAAATCGAAACCAATTAAGCTTGGTATGGTCAAATGAGCTCTACCTTGACTCACATTAGACCCTAGGGTTGAGTTCCAAGCCAGCCATCAACCCATGGTTAGGCTTGATATTTATCCAATGGTGAATTTTTGAAAAAAAGGATTTAAAGAGATAATAAGGGGGTTAAATCAATGTACTTGCGAATTTTAAGAAAAAAATTTTAAAGAGATAAAGAGAGGGTTAAATTAATGTACTTGCCATACCACATGTCTAAACCCTATGGTAAAAAAAAAAGAATTTAAAGAGATAATAAGGGGGTTAAATCAATGTACTTGCCCCAACACATGGAAAAAAGCTTTTAAAGAGATAATAAGAAGGTTAAATCAATGTACTTGCCCCAACACACGAAAAAAGGATTTAAAGAGATAATAAGGGGGTTAAATCAATGTACTTGCCCCAACACATGTTTGACCCTATGGTGCCATTTTTACTGCCCATCATAAGCTTTAACCATGGTCCAAGCCTTGGTGCCTTTAAGAAGATAATAAGAGGGTTAAATCAATGTACTTGCCCCAACACATGTCTAAACGCTTTTGAAGAGATAATAAAAGGGTTAAATCAATGTACTTGCCCCAACACATGTCTAAACCCCTTTAAGAAGATAATAAGAGGGTTAAATCAATGTACTTGCCCCAACACATGTCTAAACCCTGCTTTAAGGAGATAATAAGAGGGTTAAATCAATGTACTTGCCCCAACACATGTCTAAACCCTAATGGTTCCATTTTTACTGCCCATCATAAGCTTTAACCATGGTCCAAAACTTGGTTAGCCACCCTAACCCAAGCTACTTTAGTGCCCATCATAAGCTTTAACCATGGTCCAAGCCTTGGTTAGCCACCCTAACCCAAGCTAAAATCCAANCTGTCAATATAAAGGGGAATCAATATGAGAAGCTTGGGAAAGATTTAAGGAACTCCTAAGAAAGTGTCCACACCATGCTCTGCCCGATTGATTAATCATTCAAACTTTTTACAATGGGTTAGTAGAATCCCTTAGGTTTATAATTGACGGTGCCGCTGGTGGATCATTAATTTAAAAATCATTTGATGAAGCATGTGTGTTAATTGAAGAAATGGCTACAAATGAATTTCAATGATCTTCTACAAGGGTGAATCCTAAAAATATATCCAGTGTTTATGATACAGATGCGATTGCAGTTCTTGCATCTCAGGTTGCTGCAATATCAAGAAAGTTGGACCAATTTGGAATGAACCAGCCTCAATTTACTCCAGTAAGTGAGAAAAGTTTATTAGGGCATATGATTGATTCTAACTTATCATATGAGACTTTAAATACCATAAATAACTTGTATTATAACTTTTACAACCCAGGTTGGAAGAACCATCTTAATTTTAACTAGTATCACACTACTTGGGGTGGAAACCAACCATGGGAAAATAATCATGCAAATCCTAATAGAAGTTGGAATAACTAGGGGAACACAATTTATAGACCTTCATCTTCACCGTACTCTAACAATGATCAACAATTCGAGGATAAGAAGTTGTCTACAGAAGAAGTGGTATTGCAAATGGGAAACCAGTTGCAAAGTCAAAATGCTGCGATTAGAAACATAGAGAATCAACTTGGACAAATTGCTAATACACTTTGCAATAAACCCCAAGGAACACTTCCTAGCAACACTGAGATCAACCCTAAAAAGAAAAATGATGAATAAATAGAAGCTGTCCAATTAAGAAGTGGAAGAGAGATAGAGGATGTGGTCAGAAAAGAGAAAGGAGTTATGAAAGAAATAAAGAAAAATAAAAGATCCGAAGAACATGTTTCTAAGGATCTATAAAAATCAATATCTCCAACTAAAATCAATTGAGAAAGATCATCACCTACATTTCCTCAAAGACTTAGACAGCATGAGTTGGATAAACAATTTTCAAAGTTCATGGATGTACTTAAGAAGTTAATGATAAATATTCCTTTAGTTGAAGCTTTGAAATAGATGCAAAGTTATGTAAAGTTTATGAAGGAGATATTAAATAAGAAAAGGAAATTTGGGGAGTACGAGATAGTTGCACTAAGTGAAGAGTGCAGCGCTATATTTCAGAAAAAGCATACTGAGAAACTTAAAGATCCTTCTAGTTTAACAATTCCTTGTGTATTTGGAGAAAGATTATGTGGAAAATCTTTATGTAATTTATGATCGAGCATTAATATTATGTCTCTATCTATATTTAAAAGGTTAGGTTTAGCTGATATTTCTCTCACTACTATAACCCTTCAGTTAGCTGATTGATCTATCATTTATCCAAAAGGGGTTATAGAAGACGTACTTATTAAAGTGGATAAATTTATCTTTCCTATGGACTTTATTGTATTAGATATGGAAGATAAATAATATCTCATTATGTTGGGGAGACCTTTTTCTTGTTATAGGACAAACTATGATAGATGTGCAAAAAGGAAAGTTCACTATGAATATTAATGACAATGAAACAACTTTTGATGTTTTAAAGGCTATGAAGTATCCAACTGAGAGAAAAGATGATGATTATTTTTGGATGGATGAAATTGATTATCTAAGTAAAAACCATTTCCAAAAATGTTTTGAGAGTAATTTAACAGATGAGATCAAAATGGACTTTCATGATGAGTCTAAAATATTTTTTAAAGAAGACTGCATGTATGTTCAGGAGAGGTGTGAAATGATGGACGTTACCAAAAACAGTAAACTTTTAATTTCATCTGTTGAAAAATCTCATGAACTTAAAATGAATATACCCCATACAATTTTAAAGCCTACATATATAGAGAATTCATCTACAACACCAGTCTTTATATCTTCAAATTTGACTCAATCACAAGATGACCCTGAATTGAATGATAAAATTAGTAAAAGATCTGCTATGAAAGAGTTATTCAAAGTCACTAAATGACATATTCCGTGGTATACAGATAATATGAATTAGATTATGATGTCGGGGCAGATTATTAATGCAATTAACAATTATTCCCTAGAGATTTTACCCAGTGACCCTGAGATGAATTCTAAGGAAATGAATGATGAATTCTAAGGAAATGAATGATGAGAAATTTAAAATTATTGAACTGATATTTAGAAGAGAATTCGAGGATATGTTTCAAAAGAACTTTGAGTTGAGAGATGAGGATAAGGATATTGAAAGTCCAATGGAAGAAATTCTTGAAGAATTAGAAGATAACTTGAAAGACGAGTAACCTAGAAGAATTTGATCCAAAATCTGAATTATCTAGAGAGAATCTGATCCAAAATTTGGGAGATCATGAAGTAAATTTTAAAGATCCATTTCTTATAAAATTTAAGGATGATATTGATATAAAAATTGAGAAAATTATTAGAAAAATATTAGATCTAGAAAGAAATATGAGGAACAAGGATATGAATCAATCTGAAAAGGAAGAGTTAAAATAAAATTTTAAATTTGAGGACTTTGTAGGAATCCCTGGATCTGGAAAAGATTGGGCGATTGATCAAGGATTAGTTAATGGAATTTTAATCCAGGTGGAATCATTTGTCGGGCTAGCGACGTTAAACCAAACGCTTTATGGGAGGCAACCCATAGTTATCAGTGTGGTTTTATTTAGTATGCTTAAGATTCATGATTGTTAGTTTTCTATTGTATTTTCTTTAGTGTGGATTGATCAGTTTGATTGATGATTGGTAGATGTTTGGATTGTTAGTGGTTCAATTTGCTTTCTATGTCTCATGAGGGAGGTGATTTCTTAACTTCTTATTATAGTTAGACTTGTATGTTCTCTTGCAGTTGTTGGATTGACGAGTCCACTACAACTCAGGTCTAACCCGAACTTGAGTTTTAGAAGAGACATTATGAATTTATCAGTGAAAATTCCATCTCAATTTTATTACTTCCTTTCTTTGACCTTGTTTTCATTTGGTAGGAGTAGCTAACCTATTTGATGAGTAATATGTGGATGAATTTACACTATCCTTATAACTATTAGAGGTGCTTAATTTAGAGGATTAGATGATGCCTGAGATTGATGCGTAGGAGCTAATATATCAGGGATAATTTTATCTTTGAGATTAGAATCTATTAAATCATTTATAAGTACCCAATATATTTGTGTAGTGATTCCGTTAGAAATTGGAAGTAAGTTAGTGAGATGTGATAAGTTAAGGGAAGAATTGATCTCATTTATTATGTGTGTTTGTGTTTGTGTTACAATAATAAGACTTGAAGAATATTTTTATATTCCAATGTTGATACATGTTATGCTAGTTATAATTTTATTTAGTTAATTTCATTCTGGATGTTTAGTCTAGATTTACTTTCTACTACATGTTTTCTATCCTGATAAATAATTGTAGATGTTCTTGATAGAAATTTATGGTAGATAGAATTTCTAAACTATTTTTCTTCCTACTTATATTTTCTGCACTAAATGTTATACATGCTAAAAATCAAGTTTGGGGGTAGGAAGAAAATTAAAATTTTAAAGTGAATATACTTCCTTTTAGTTTAATATTATTGCAAGCATATTTTAGGCTAAATTTACTTACTTCTACAGTCATTCCATCCTGATTATGAATGTATATGAATTTGATAGGATGTTGTAGTAGCTAGTAGATTCAATTACTTTTCCTTCCTGCTATATTTTATGGAATTAATTGTAAAATATTTAAAATGCAAGTTTGAGGGAAAAGAAAATTTTCTTTTGAAAATAAATAAACTAAATTTTATTTGTTCTTAATTAACTATATTCTTAAAATTAATGTAACATGACCTTGGAATTGGAGTTTAACTTTAAATGACTATATTTATGTTTGTAAATATCATGATAAATTTAGGTAAAAATTTTTAATAATGAAGATTAATTCTAAAGTTAAATATATTTGGTATGAAAGGATAAGATAATTTTTTTTCTATTTAATGTAAAGGAAATTGTATTTTTGAAGTATTAAGAATTTTAGAGTTTCATGTGAGAAGAAAAGAATGGAATTTTATGAAAAATCATAAACTAATATGAATGTATAAAGTGAAGAAAGGTAAGGAGTTTTGACTTTAAGAAGATGATAGCAAAGTTCAAAATTATTAAAAGGCTATCCAGATATAGTAATCCTTACTTGAAAAAGAAAAAAAAAACAGGGAAGAGAAAAAAATGGGGAGAGAAAGAAAAGAAAAATGAGTGAGGAGATGCTTAATCAAAAATTGGATTTACTTGAATCAACTTAAGGAAAAGGCTTTATTACATTTTTTAAGCTTTTATTGAAGTATTAGTAGCATTAATGGTAAAATTTTCATGAAGTTCTTTTTCATATGAATGTTCTAAATATCCTTGATATAACAAATTGCAATTAATCTTGAACTGAATAAAAATTCAAAAATCTTAAAATTGATTACTAAGTATTCTTAGACTTAGAGTTTGAATCTAAGTTATTAAAGGTTTTTCTTAAATTTTACTATTTTATTTATTAAACTAAAGTATAGAAGTTTATAAGTTAGTCTCTATCCTAAGTCATATTTTTATGTAGTAAAAGGGTTACTTAAGGACAAGGAACATTTAAGTTTGGGGGATTTTGATACACCTAAAAAATGTGCAATATTTTTTATGCTTTTAATGCCTATAATTGGTGATTTTCAATCATAATGCACTTTAAAGAAAGGTATTTTGTATATTTTTGGTTTCAGGCACAGAAAATGGAGTTTTGAAGAAAAATAAGCAAAAACGAGCAAGAAAGAAAATTTTGTCCTGACACATTTCGATATGTCTTTCTATGCTTAATCTCATTTACAGTTCTCAAAGATTTTTGAATGAAAATACACTTTAAATAAAGGTTTTTTTATGCTTATTTTATAGGTCTATCTGTTAGAAACACAACGCAACTGAAACTGGGCAAAACAGAGCTAAAACGGAGCCAAACAAAGCAAAATGGTGGAGCTGCGTAGGGTGGGCACCAGCAGAGCCAGAACCGGCGCCGGCAGCACTGAAGAGCAGAAAAACGATGAGAAAACCACACCGACAACGCCCAAAATGGCACTGACGGCACCCGGGACAGTCATGGATCAATTTTTGGCAGTTTTTTATGTTCTAGCAGGCTCCCAAGTGATTCAAAAACCCCATGAAGCAATTCAATGAATCTAGACACTTGGATAAGGCTTTTGAATGAAGAGACATGCCTTTTGAATGAATAGATTTGTCTCTTGGAAAAAAGGAGGGAATTTGTGTCTCTTTAAAAAAGAGGGCTTAGCACCTCTCATAGGCATGCGTGTGTGTGTGAGGGAGTGTGTGAGTGAGAAAATGTGAAGAATATTTAGAGATCTTAGAATAGAACTAGAAATGTAGATTTCTACCTTTTTTGAGAGATTGGTGAGGGGACTTTGAGAGAATATGTAAGGGAATGTTCTAGCATTGCATGGATCAACGGGAGACNACCACAGATTTAAGGGCTAAACCTGAGATTAGCCAATGATTTTCTATAACACTAAATCAGGGTAGAGAATTAAAATTGCTCATATTTGNTATTTTTTAAAATTGTATTGAAGTATTAGTAGCATTACTAGTAAAATTTTCATGAAGTTTTTTTCATATGAATGTTCTAAATATCCTTGATATAACAAATTGTAATTCTTCTTGAACTGAATAAAAATTCAAAAATCTTAAAATTGATTACTAAGTATTCTTAGACTTAGAGTTTGAATCTAAGATTAAAGGTTTTTCTTAAATTTTACTATTTTATTTACTAAACTAAAGTATAGAAGTTTATAAGTTAGTCTCAATCCTAAGTCATATTTTTATGTAGTAAAAGGGTTACTTGAGGACAAGTAACATTTAAGTTTGGGGGATTTTGATACACCTAAAAAATGTGCAATTTTTCATATGCTTTTAATGCCTATATTTGGTGATTTTCAATGATAATGCACATTAAAGGAAGGTAATTTATATATTTTTGGTTTCATGTACAAACAATAGAGCTTTGGAGAAAAATAAGCAAAAATGATGTCATTTGGAGCAAAAATGAGCAAGAAAGAAAATTTTTTCCTGACACATTTCACTATTCTTTCTATATTTAATCTTATTTACACTTCTCACACATTTTTTAATGAAAATACACTTTAAAGAAAGGTTTTTTTATGCTTATTTTATAGGTCTATTTGTTAGGAACGCAACGCAACTGAAACGGTGTGAAATGGAGCTAAAACAGAGCCAAACAAAGCCAAATGGTGGAGCTGCGTAGGGTGGGCACCAGTAGCACTAGAACCGGTGCCGACACCGCTGAAGAGCAGAAAAACAACCAGAAAAAAATGTCAACAATGCCCAAAATGGCGCTGACGGCGCTCGGGACGGTCATAGATCGATTTTTGGCAATTTTTTATGTTCTAGAAGGCTCCTAAGTGATTCAAACACCCCATGAAGCAATTCAATGAATCTAGACACTTGGATAAGACTCTTAAATGAAGAGACATGTCTTTTGAATGAATAGATTTGTCTCTTGGAAAAAAGGAGGGAATTTGTATCTCTTCAAAAAAGAGGGCTTGGCACCTCTCATGGGCATGCGTGTGTGTGTGAGGGTGTGTGTGAGTGAGAAAATGTGGAGAATGTTTAGAGATCTTTGAATAGAAGTAGAAATGCAGATTTCTACCTTTTTGGAGAGATTGGTGAGGGGACTTTGAGAGAATTTGTAAGGGAATGTTCTAGCATTGCATGGATCAGCGGGAGACTTTGTGGGAGAGATTTTCATCTTTCTTTCAAAGAGAAAAAGCTAAGTACTAATGGATTTGTTTTGATGTAATGAAGTTTTTCGTTGTGTTTTCTTTGTGCTTTGTGATGTGTTTCTCTTACTCTTTCTTCTTCTTAGGAAATAGTGGCATGAGAGAATTATGTCATTATTTTCCTTTTACTTTTCTTTTACAATGAGTAGGATTCATGTTTCGGATTTTGGGATGCATGCTTGAAGAAGTTTTAATTATAATGTGATACAATAAAGGCCTATTGTAGTGTTAAAATTTGTTGTAATTGCATTAAGACTCGAGAAGATGGTGTAATTCTCAACAAAGTGGAACCACATTCAAATTCCATGGATGGTGAAGTTCATGGGGGTTGAGTGCAAATAAATAAAGAAATATACTTTGATGGGCGTAGAATTAGAGATTTTAGGATGACAAACTAAAATTTTAATTCGATCTTAGTGTTTAAAGAACTAAAGCGAGAGTTAGTCTTCAGGGGAAGGGAAGTGGGAGCTCTGAAGTGGGAGCCAGTATCCTCTTAGCCTAGCTACGGATTTAGGGACTAAATCTGAGATTAGCCAATGATTTTTTATAACACTGAATCAGGGTAGAGAATTAAAATTGATCATATTTGGCACATACAATATTTAATGTATCTCATTGCTTTACATTATCCAACTCACTACATAAGAATAGTAGTTTTGAAAATCTTAAAATTCTCTAAACCACTTCATCAAGAAAAGGTTATCTTTAGAATTTAATATTTAGATTTAGAAATAGTTACTATCCTTATATTTAAAATTTGCATTTAGGAGTAGTTGCTAGATAAAACACCATTTTAATTGACATTTCAAACTAAGGAATAGTAGACTGGAATTTGACTAAGGACATCTTTTCTCGCTTCCTCGTGGGATCAATAATCGGGGCTTAATCAGAAAGTCCTATATTACTTGAGTGATACATATACTTGCGTTTATATCATTGTGACTATATAGAATATATAAAATTAAGCATATAAAAAAGTCGCATCAAACTTCTAAGTGGAGGTGAGTCCCTTCACTAGTCTTCTAGGATAGTTAATAGGAAAGTCATATGGCTAGATCCTTAGTTCTAGGAGAAAAATTTAAACCTCACGAAAAATGAGGTCAACAGTCTTGGCTCTCCAAGGCCTGGTTTAGCTTCCCAAGGTTTGGTCAAAGAAGCCACTATTAAGGTGTCATGTGTCTCCTTCCATGGTGAAGAGTTCTTCGTTTTTCATTTAGTGCTTGGGCTTAGGTCAAATTATTTTAAATTGTTCTTTGTGTCACCCATGTACTATGATGGGTCATGGTTAGGTTATGGATAACTCATGGAGGATGGGCCATGGGAGATGGGCCATAGGCTTTAGTTTTGGGATTTGGAATTTTGGGCAAGCCCAATTTGTTTAGGCTTCCAAAGGCTCAAACCCTAGTGGCCTCTCATAATTTAACTAATTAAATAATTAGGTGAATTATGGAGGTTAACCCCACGGTGCCAAATTTGGCCCCCTAGTGGTTTGATGTCTTGACCACGTTGGGTGGGGTCCAGTTGTATGAACATGGGGTCAATTTGTCAAAATTGATCAAAATTGGCGTAGGCCCAACTTGATTTGACCATCTATGATGCCATGAAGCTTTTAAGGTTGCAGGGGTGTGTTGGAATTTCAAGTTGATTTTTAGGGTTCATTAGGGTTTGGGGAGGCCTTAAGTGAGGCAGGGATCAATTTAGGTAGACCCCCTTCTCATTGTGAATTTAGTTGTTATGATGACGCATAGGGTCTATGGAAGGATTATTAGGATTTTCAGGGCACATCTTACCCATGGCTAGGGGTGGCTTGGGACATCACTAAGCCAAAACCCTATACCAACTCAACCACAAGGTTGAGGGTCTGGGCTTTTCCTGATCAGGCCCAAGATGGCATAACCCAAGTCTGGGGGTTATGTTCAGGTGAGTGTGTAAGTCCTCACAAATATGAGGTCAACAAAGTCTTAAGAAAAATTGTATGTGTTAGCTTTATATCTCATGCAAAAAGGAAATAGAAACATAAAAAGTAATAAAAGAAAATATTCTTTGTGGCATCTTTCCATTCCATCTAAAATGTTGGTTGTGATACTGCAAGTTGTGATGCCCTTTATATTCCAAGCAAAATATTAGTTGTGAAGCTCTAAACATTACATGCAAACTTTTAAAAAAATTTGCTTACATGCATGGGGTTTATTATGCTCACAAGTTAGATATTTAAGGATTAATTTGTAAAAATTACATAATTAAGGGAAGTTAATCTAAACATTTGAACACTCAAAATTAACAATTTTATTAAAATTTATATAAATTTAAATGTTCTCTGAACTAATTATTTGTATAAAAATTTATAAATTTATTTGTGCTTTAAATTGACAAATTTTATTTAAAATTTATATACGTTTAAAAATGAGCTCTAAAGGAGGGGAATAATATAATTTAAGTTTATATGCGCTCTAGATTAAAATATCCCCATGAGCTTAATTTCTTAAAAATTTTGAATTGATTAAACTTAATTTTTTAAAAAAGAAATAAATATCTTAATAAAGATATCAAAAAAAAAACTTAAATGAGACTTTTTAAACTAAAAAACTAAATAAAAAACTTTTCAAAAAAAAAAAAAACAAAACAATATCTTTTCAAAATTAAAATGTAATATTTTCAAAATAAAAAAATTTTCAAAAAAAAATTAAATGAAACATTTTTCTAAATATACCATTCTCTAAATTGAAACTAAATAATTTTTTTTTCAAAATAAAACTAAACAAAAAAAATTTTTTTTTTCAAAACTCAATTAGATTAAAACATTTTATAAGTATAAAAAAATTCAAATATAACATTTTTGAAAATATAATCTTTTCAAAATAAAACAAAAATAATTTTTTTCAAAGGTAAAACTTAAAATAAACCATTTTTAAAATAAAATGTAAAAGAACTTTTCTAAAAAATAATTTAAACTTTTCAAAATAGAACTCAAACAAAACTTTTTCAAAATAAAAATCTTTTTTTTTTTTAACTTTTTCAAAATCAAAACCTAAAAATCCTTTTTTAAAAAATTAAACAAAACCTAAACAAAATATTTTAAATTTTGGTCAATTTTAACAAATATAAAACATTTTTTTTAAAAAAGCACTTTCAAATTTAGGTAAATCTCTCTAATGTAAAATGCTTTTTTTTTTAGGAACTTCTCATGAGCTCACTAAATGTATAAGTTTCCATACAAAATTGTGTGAGCTTACAAATCATTCTCCTAAAAAGCTAAATTCTATAAATCATATGCATGTTTAAATGTTTAGCCCATAAAAAAAACATGTTATCATTTAGGAACATGTGATTTATAAGCTTACCTCTTTAACATACAAGTCTCGGGCAATTCCACAATTACATATTTTTCATGTTATGTTCACTCAGATGCTTAGTTGTATCTTTGCACAACAAAAATATTTACACATATATTCATCAAAAGTATATTTTAATTTGTGCAAAAATAAAATCTTGAAAAATTTGGTATGTGCATGAAACTTAGATGACTAGAGTGTAGTATTAAAGGATTGAATGACATATATATGAGACCCCTTTTCCGTGAAAAATTCGACATAGAATAGTAAACTAAAACTAGAAATCAAATGTAGGAGAAAAACCAATGAATAACACCAACATAGGGTAAAAACTAAATATCAGCTCTGAGCCTTTTCAAAAACTTCAAAACATTAAAACATTAACCTTTTAAAAACTTTAAGATTTCAAAACTTAAGGTTATTAAAAAACTTTAGAACTTTAAACTTCTAAAACTTCAAAACATAAGCTCATTTAAAACATCAAAACATAAGGTTTTAAGACTTCAATATATTTTCGAAACTCAAACTTTCAAAACTTTAAATCTCAAATATTTCAATTTCAAAATTTATTTTTTTTAAATAAACTTCAACTAACTTAAAATAATCTTCAAATTAACTTTAAACAAACTTCAAATAAATTCAATCAAACAATTAAAACCATTAATTAAATTTCTAACCCTTAAACAACATTGAAATCAACAAAATTTATTCAAATCAAACCTTCATAACTCAATACAAGCCTTTATTAATTTAAATCATAATCAACTCAAGTCAAACTTAAGGCAATCCTTATCATTTTAAATCAAGTCTTTCAAACCAAATACAAACTTCAAATTTAAACCCAACTCCCTCAACAAAACTTATAATTCCAATCCCTTAAGTTCCCCTTCTTCTAAAAATTAGTTAACCTTTTTCCTTGGCCTTTTCATGACATATCTTTATTGGATTGTATGTCTCAACCCTTCAATTCCAAACAAACATTTTCCTGAATTGATTCATTTAAAGTCTTGAAACATTGATTTTGAAGACATTATCCTTGTAATACGCCATAATATCAATCAATACGTTAATTGAGAGTATTCTCAGGATCCACAACTTGAGCTTACTCTTGTATGGATACCAAACCTCAGAATAAAATAAATCATATTTTAAAACCATAAGATATGGGAATAATTTATGGTTATGCGACTCATTACATTAAAGATCTTCATTATTTGAATTATTAAATTTATTAAAAGTAATATTTCTATCTCTCAGGATAGTATATGATTCTTAAAATGACACATATGATCGTTTACACATAAATCTTTCAAGATCTATGATGGCCAACATAATAATTATGCCTGAATGACACACCATCTTTTTCTCCCTACATGAACTCTCTTTCTTTTTTCATTGAAAAAGAGCTTCACTAATTGGATGTTATCATTTATTATTGGTTTTACTGCTTGAGTGAAACCACTGTTGGCTGGTCAAATCGAGATCCCTAAGTGTCGTTTGACTTGACAATTCCTTACATAAACTTTTCATGTTCCCCCGAGTGTCAGTCGACCTAAGTAATGTGTGCTTATTAGAAATTTTTACTTAATCATTTTATGAACTTGAAAATGAAGTAAAAAGGTAGAAATACAAAAATATATTTATTGCCAAGATACAAAATTCTTTCTTAAGGATAAAATGTCTTCAAATTGTCACCACTCCATGTTCAAGTCACCCATTTCCCATATTATTGTTGCAATGGTGACCAGTTTGTCGATGATGAATGACCAAGTATATCTTTAGTAAAGTTTTCACATAGCTTATCCTTGTGCGGCTAGTTCAATTTTCTTTAGTAAAGGTTCTTTGGCCATGAAATTCTTCTCTCAAATGTGGTTGTTGTAGTATCGAGTCATTGCTCTCTTCACTTCTACCTATAGAAGGGCGAGTTGCTTGCTTCTCATCCATAAGTTTGAGCAAGCAACACTTCATTGTTATTTGCTTCCTACCACTTAGCTAATTGCACCTTATCAAATGTGGAGGTTTCCACCATTCTATGATTGTGATGGCTATATTCTATTGTAGCACAACCTTCATCCCGTGTGACAACATGAACGAGGTTTGACCGATTATTTTGGAAGGTGTTGTTCAAACTGCACAAAGAACAAATTGTAGGATCTTGGACAAGTTTCTTTTAGCTCTTTCAACATTTTTTCTTAGTAGGTTAAGGATAATTTTGTTGGTTGCCTTCAAACTTCCATTGAACTTCAACATTCTTTCAATATTAAATCTTCCTTAAGTCCTTTGAACTTAAATCTTCCTTGGAACTTCCTTGAAACTTCAACATTAAATCTTATGTCCTTTGAACTTCCTTATCTCACTCTTTGCGTTGTTGAGGTAATTGGATATCATCTCTTCTCTAACTTCAAATTATCTGTTCAGCTGATTGAATACCAATTGTGAGTTAGATTTTACTATGAGTTATCGCTCGCCCATTTTATAGGGGATTCATAGCCTGATAATTATATCTTTGAACTCAGATTGGCTATTGGTGACTTCAAATCTCACTTATATCGAGTGGTGTGGATGATCTCTTTTTGGATTTGCTAGAGTGTGACTGACCTCAATTTGAGTAGATTTTCGTCAATATGCAAGACCCAAGAAAGGCTACTAGTTTTTGCTTCTTTTTCAGGCTCATATGAATTAGAAAAATTAGCCAAGAAGTCAACAGTGGCTTGGGCTTTGATAGAGGTTTGAGACATATAGGAGAGATCTCACTTAGTTCTACCATGCATTCGAGAAGCTGACCTAAGTGTTATGGCATATTGAGGACTTATTTGAGCGGGTGGTCGGTAATGACCCTAACAAGATTTGTCTGAAAATAGAGTGAAGCCTTCATGCATAAATAAAGAGAGAAAAAAAAACTAATTTTTCAATAATTGAACTTCTGAGCTTAGTTCCTCGAAGGACTAGCTAACATAGTTGACCGAAAACTGTTTGTCTGATCCTCTTGGCCTAAAACTGAGCTGATGACTTCAAGTCTGATCCCCAAGTATAGAATAAGTTCTTCATTCACCTTTGGGCTTTGTAGGAGAGATGGTAACCTTAAGGAATCTTTCAATTTCAAAAATAACTGTTCACATTCATCTAACTAGTTGAAGTTCTTTGTTCGTCTCAAATTTTTAAGAAAAACAACATCCTTGTCGACTGACTTTTAGATGAAACAACTCAAGTCTGCAATTTGGCCAATCAACTTTTGTACTTTCGGAGGACAAAATGTGGATCAATGCCTGAATCTTTTATGAGTTAGCTTTTATTACTTCTGTTCCTAAAAATTTATTTGCGGATGCTCCAGAAGTTCACTTGAGATGATTAAGTTTCCTATTAGACTTTCATAGAGTTTAAAAAGTTTCTTTTAAATCTCTCATGTGTTGTTTTGATATTTTACTTTTCACTATAATATCATCTGCACACACTTCAATATTTTTATTTTTCTTTCTGTTTGGCAATAAAGTACATTCATCATGCATTGGTAAGAAGCGTCATCATTTTTCAATCTAAACGACATTACAATATAGCAGCACACTCCCTCGATTTTGATGAATGCAGTCTTCTTAGCTTCGGTCAGATGCATCTTGATCTAATGGTAGTTGGAAAAGGCATCGAGGAAGCTCATCACGAAATTGCCGACTACCGCATCCACGTGCATGCTGATCCATGGTAGGGGTAGTTGTCCTTTGAGCAAGTGGTGTTTAGATTAGTGAAATCAACACACATCTTCCAATTTTCATTTGATTTCTATATCATGACAACGTTTGACACCCATGTTGGATACTGGATGGGATGTAGCCGACCTCTAGAAGATTCTGCACCGCCTCCCAGATCGACGTGATAAATGTGATAGTTGACGTCCACATCTTCTACTTCATTGGTCAGGTCATCGGGTATATGTTCAAACGGTAGCAGGTGACGTCCACATCTTCTGCTTCATTGGTCAGGTCATCAAGTTTATTTTTAAACGGTGGTAGATGACGTCAAATGCTATGTCATGCATCTCAACGATATACCAGACAAAACATGTCTCGGTGGCTCAGGAGGGTGTCGATCAAAGAATCCTTGTGATCTACATCAAATGCTCCACTTAGTAGAAAAATTTTACTAGTATTTCCTTTGGTCATAGGGATTTGATAAGTAGTCTCGTTGGTCTCGAGACCCCATCTCGTAGGTTGTTGAGCTTAAGGGGTTTTTCCTGGACGCTTCCAATCACCCTGAGGTTGCAATGGCCCCACCTTCTCTCTACTTTTCTCTTTTGGACTGTTAGGTCACATCGGGATCAACACTTGCATATATTTTTTTATACAGTGATATATAATGGAATTTATTTATAAGAATTAAATGGTATGTATGTCAATATCTTTATTATTAATCAGTTTTTTACATTAAAATTAAAAATTACATGCATTAACTTCTTAAATTTTATTTTAAACATTTGTTTAAAAATTAAAAAAAATTTATTTTTTAATAAATTTCATTTAAAAATGAATTTATTCATAAATATAAAAATTAATGTGTCCAAGAAATAAATATATAAGAATTATATGGTATGCATTTAACATTTTTCATTCAGTGTTTAAATTAAAAATTAAATGCACTGAGATTCTTAGAATTTAATATAAATATTTGCAATAAAATAATGAATTGATTTAAAATTTAAACTTATTATCAATTAACTAAAAATGTAAAAAATATTTGTGACCCAATAATTTAAAGATGAAGAATTAATAACCTAATTAAAATATTAAGAAAATTTATATTACTATCACACAATTCTCATACATTTATACATCTAACATTTAAAACTTTATATTTGTATTTTTAACCTTTTATTAGTATAGCTTGCATTTATTTTTTTTTAATAACTAATAGTGACATTTTATCATTTCAAAAATTTGATTGTTATGTACATAATAATAATAAAAATAATAATAATAATAATAATAATAATAATAATAATAATAATAATAATAATAATAATANTTTTCATAATAAAATCAAGCAAAAAATCTTTTTAAATGGCTTGAAATATTTTTCGTTTACGAAGCATCCATCAGGGCTATAGCCCGGAGGTATATCCAAAGCATCGTGTTTGGAGCTGATAGATCGAGCGGCGGAAGCGCTCGGCAGTAGATGGCGGAGGAGAAATATAATCGGAGGAATCCGGCGGTGAAGCGGATCCTCCAAGAGTTGAAAGAGATGCAGTCAAATCCCTCAGACGATTTCATGAGCCTTCCCCTAGAGGTATCTTTAAATCGTAACCCTAATTATATCTTCTCTTCAGGCATTAGATCTCCTTTTAATGGGATCTCCTTTTCAATCGGATGTGATCTCCTTCATGTTTTTGCGGTGTAATTTGAGTTTGTGGAATTTCTGGGGTCTGATTTTATACTTGGATGACTGCTTTTTATATGTGTTTGCGGAGACCAGGAGTTTGTGGGACGATTAAGTTTTTATGTGAGGATATTCCGAACTTGTAATTTGACGATTTGACTTTCTTTCGGATTAGGAAAATATATTCGAGTGGCAATTTGCGATTTTGGGACCTCGCGATTCGGAGTTTGAAGGAGGGATCTATCACGGAAGAATTCAGTTGCCTGCAGATTACCCGTTCAAGCCCCCTTCCTTCATGCTGCTAACTGTAATTAATAGAATTCATTTGCTGTAAAATTCAATTCAGTATATCATTTTTTATATAAATCGCTTATAGTTCCTGAAAATTTCCAGCCAAATGGGCGTTTTGAGACTCAGACAAAGATATGCCTGAGCATATCGAACCATCATCCTGAGCATTGGCAGCCGTCATGGAGTGGTATGTTGTTTTGTGGGTTCTTTTTATTTTTTTCTTCATGCTGGTTTTATGTTTTCTAGCTGGAAGTTTTGGAAAGATATCTGTGCATAAAGGATCAATACCACTCCATGATGCTGATTTTTTTGCAGAGACGTTGAAAGCTAAGCCTATATGGTTGGGATAAGTATAATGATACTGATGATGATTTAATTGTGCTTTTATACTTTCTAGTAATGAAAGTGATATTTTTGAAATAAGGTTGAATATGAACTAGATATTGTGTCAAGCTGTACTTCTGAAAATGGCTCTTTCTTTGATGCTGTCGCCAAAAAATTGCTACTAAACCTGTTTATTCTGTGGAGAAGCAGTTAAATAGCTCCTCTTTGAACTAGTTTATTCTCAACCTTAATTTTCTGAGAAAGACTTCAAAGAATGATCTTGGGAGCATTGAGAATGGATTCTTATAGAATAATGAACAACCATGAACTGAACACCAACCCGTTTAATATGCTAATTTATAATGAGTCTAAAATAAATTAATTATAATAAATGAAAAAGGACATTGGTTTGTTGCTATATTTTGTCATTTTATTTATATCACCTGATTTTTAAGGAGCCTATTAGATTCCTAGCAGCTAAATTTCTTATATCCATATATTCACTAGAACTTACTTTTTTAAGGTTTAGAATGGGAGCTTAATTTCTATGTGAGAAGTTAGGTCTTCAACCTTTCCACAGTTTCAGTTACAAATCACTGCTATTTCACTCAAACTACTACACACATGCTATTTATTTATTTATTTATTTATATTTTAGCGGACATGTAAATGGTGTCTAACAAGTGTTTGGTTTATGTTGTCTCCTGCTTGTTTTGGATACTATAGAATTTGATAAAATAAACCATAAAGTGTCAATACACCATAGGTGAGAAGTAACAAGAGGGTGATATTTTTTCCTTATATTTGTGTTATTTGATTAGTTATGAGGCAATCTTTCGTAGCCTATTTGTTTCTTGAAAAAGTAGCTTTTTGGATTCATTTGTGGATTATTTGAGATGAACACCTTCAATCATTTTCATCATTTCTCATAATTTGTAATACTACTATTCGATTTTCTTTCTTCTGGTCTGTAGTATAACTAATATGATGCCATATCAATGCTTTTCATTATTAATAACTGTCATTCAGTAATTGAATCCAGTGACTAGAGCAACCAAAATATCCATTTAAATCTGTTTTATTAAAACGGAGAACCTAAAGCCTTTATTTTTATGCCCACTGTAGGTTCCTTTTTTGCATATATTTTAACTTCTAATAATTTCTGATTTTTTGCTATGTATATTAGCTTTCCTTCCATGATTACACATGGCATTTTGGGATCACTGTACAATTTTTTTTCCCCTTTGGTGTGGTGTATGGCTATTGTAACAATCATATTCATAAGGTTTAAAAGGCTTAACTTTTGGAAATAATAAACTTATAAACAAATCAATTTTGATACAGAAATTTTGATATATATATCTATAGTTTTTTTAACTACTTTGCCACCTTCAAATACTGACTTGATCTTGCATATTTAGCCATTTGTTACACATTTGGATGGTAAACTTTTTGCTTTACCAGGAAGAAGATAAGGTCTCCTCAAAAACTTCAATAAGTATGGTTAGGCAATTCGTAAAACTTAGAATTTTTTTTCGTATACATTTTGCATTATTTGTTATTTTCATTGTTCCTTTTTGAACGGTTTTGAATACGTGAAGAAGGTTCTCAACCTCGTATATTTAAAATATGTTATTGTCAGATTTATAGACAAGTCATCAATTTATTCAAATATAAATGGAAGATACCATTCCAGCAATCCCAATTAGTTACAGTTTGGTATTGATGAGATGGAGGGTATTTTTGTATCTATTCTATCTTGAATATATCCAAGCATCCCACAACTTCTTTTTGTTCCTTGAAATTACGATCCATTCTCTTAAAGGAAGGTTCTCAACCTTTAATAATTTTTTTCTCAAAATTTTTAATGAAGTATCTTTTCATGTCTCATGCTGGATTATTATTCATCACAATTTATGATATTACTTTTAAGTACAGCTATAAAAAAAGATGAAAAATAGCACAAGGGAACCCCTTTTCATAAATAATTGCTATTTTGCATATTTGTGCTTTATTTGAAATGTTATAGGATTCTTGTGAGTTTCAATCTCCATTTCCAAGGTTAGGGTTGTCTGAGCCTGGTGCTAAAGCTTATGGGGGTTGGCTTGTCGATTGAGAATACACTTTTGCAGAAAAAGAACTTTTCTTTGCACATTGTTTGCACCATGCCCTTATTGGAGATGATTCACAATTAGAGGGGGATTCGCTCAGTCCTACTTTAAGCTCGATGCTTATTTTGAGCCATGGGCTTTTTAGATACCATACTTTTATATAGAACCATAATCACTTGGTCCGGAGCACAGCACTGATTCAAATTTTTTTTCATATTTTTATTGTAAGACATCAAAGCAAATATTCTTGGACTGTATGTCTCACTAATTAGAACATGAGAATCTCCATGTTTGTGCTGTCTTATAAAAAGAATCACCTTTGAATTCGTGAAGAGTCTTACGAGCCGCGCTCTTATATTCTAGACTTGAATTTTGTGACAAATTCTTCTACTTTTCACAGTTCGTACAGCTCTGGTTGCTTTGATAGCCTTTATGCCAACCAACCCTGGTGGCGCGTTGGGCTCCCTTGACTATCCCAAGGGAGAAAGACGCCAACTTGCTATCAAGTCACGCGAAACTGCGCCTGTATACGGCAACACAGAACGGCAAAAGCTAATCAATGAGGTTCATCTTCTCTTACGTTTTTACTGTGCTTAAATTTTTTGAAAGATTTACATACATACCACTCAATTCTTATGTATTTACATCTCTTACACCTAAATTTTATTTTTACATACATGCCCTCTTAATTCTCTTTTTAAAAGTTAACATAGTGGTATTTTTTTATATGTTTTGAAAATTTTGAGTGGTATAAATGTAAAAAAAAATCATTTTGCTCTTTTAAACGAATCTGTCTGGCTACAGGTCCATCAATACATGCTCACCAAAGCTCCTCCTGTTCCTGATCTCCCCCCACCTGCGAGCACTAATGAGCAGACCAACGGCACCATTTCAGAAGAACCACAGCAAACCAATGCTAGCAATAACGAAGCACCACCCACAGAAGGGGCTGTTCCAAACCCACAAGTAGAGGGAATACCTGCCGAGGACGTGCACGAGCTCCGTGTTGATGCAGCAGCCGGCCGACTAAGATTGAGCTTCCGCACAGAAGTTGCGGTTTCGAGAGAAACAACATCGGAGACAAATTCACAACCTGAACGGGACATTGTTCGAGCCCAAAAACCCATGACCGACCGCTTTTTCAACTGGGCCGCCATTGGACTCGCCGTTGCCATTCTGGCTCTCTTAGTAAAGAAGTTCCTGAAATCCAATGGTATAGCCCACCATTTGACTGATCTGTAAATCACTACATTAGCTGAAGGGACGTGAACTGCTTCGATAAACATTTGTTTGTACTTAACATAAAATTACTATAAAAATGCCCCGAAACAGGTGCTGCGTAAAGTTGTTTCCTCTGCAAGTTAATTACACTTGTTGGTCTATTCAGGAAGAAAGAATTCTATATCTTGTTCCTATGAGAGCTGCTGCATTTACCAAAAGCATTTTAGAGTATTTTAAGATCAAACAGGGTGTGCTGTTAGATTAAAATATATGATAAATTTTTACCATAGATATATTATTTATTTTGTGAACTTTGGATAAATCTGCTGTTGTTAGTGTTGTTTTCTCTGTATAGATTTTATGTCTTATGTTGGTTCAAATTTGTCCTTTAATGAAAACTGGAATATTCGTCCTTCATGCATGTAATACCAGGCATTGGGATTGGAGATTATTGATTTCGTTCTCTAAATATATTTTTGAGTATACATTCATGCCACCCAATTCTTATGTATTTGTATAAATATTTAATTTAAATTGCAGGATTTATTATCTTTCCTGTTAAGATTTATAATAGGAAATAATTTATTTCTAATTATGAGAAATAAATTTTTTCCTTAATATGAGAGATATTTTATTTTTATATATTAGGAATTATTTATTTCTCTAATGTATATTATTTCTTATTATCTCCTAATAATTAATATAAATTAATTATTAGAGATACCAAATGATATATCATTCTTTTCATATCATTTATTTATTTATTTATTTATTTTTCTATTATAGGATTTTTGTAAAGGTTATTTATATCTCAGTTCTTATCAATGAAAGTATTTCGAAGTATTTCATTTTATTCTGCATTATTATAAATTTTAATATGGTATCAGAGTTAAATTTTTTGCCCTAATTGGGATTGTTGAAGAACCGTGAAACTCCCTTCCCGCAAGAAGGTACGGGAAGGGAGGAAGGTTTTCTCCTTGAGCTTTACTCCATCGCAATGGTGAAAATGGTTTTCCACCTCCTACTCGTTCTATTGCTTTTACCACTTGTATGCGAGTCCTTCGCTGAAAATCATACGAATCACAGTCTCCTGGTCCTCGTCGATGACCTCGCCATCCGCTCATCTCATTCCCTCTTGTTCAAGTCCCTCGAGTCTCGGGGCTACATTCTCGAATTTTGCCTCGCCGACGATCCGAAGATTTCCCTCCATCGATACGACCACTACCTGTACGACGGTCTTGTCATTTTTTCTCCTTCCATCCAGCGTTTTGGGGGATCACTTAAGCAGGTCGCCGTGCTGGACTCGTTGATGCGGGGCACGATCTGATCCTGGCTGCGGACTCTTCCGCCTCAAACTTGATCAGGGGGATCGCCTCATAATGCAGTGTAGATTTTGACGAGGATTTGGATGTTGTTGTTATCGATCACGTCGTTTATGCTGTTTCGGGGACTGATTGAGAACACACGCTCATTGCTGCGGATGATTTTATACAGTATGATGTGATTTGTGGACAGAAAGTGATAGAGGCTCCTGTACTATTCCGTGGAATTAGCCATTCTGTAAATTCTACCAGTACTTTGGCCTTGAAAGTGTTGTCTACTTCTCCTTCAGCTTATTCAGCAAACCCAAGAACTAAGTTGTCAAGTACTTCCCTCATAGGTTCCACAATTGCATAAGTGTTCGTTGTGCAGGCTAGAAATAATGCTCGCATGTTGACCTCTACTTTTGGATTCTTGGCAAAATTAACATTGTGCAAAGCCGCCATCTTCTTCTACTCCATCGAAGGCTCCTTCTCCTGCTCCGGCGATCAAGCCTCCGAGCTCTTTCCTTCACCATCTTTTGCTGTTAAATCTCCAAGTTCATCTTCTTCCCCTGTTCTAGTTGCTGAAACTCTACTGTTCTCTGTCTTCGTCTTTTGAGGAAGGATATGAAGAAAAAATGAAAAAAAAAGAATTTGGTTCTCTTCTTCATCATTCTTCTACTCTCTTTACTTACACTTATTTTAATTTGGTTATCTCTATGATTCTGTTCCTTGATCGGGATTTGTGTTCGGAACAGTTCAGATTTGAAACTTTATAGTTTAGTCTATTTGATGTTCCTCGTTTCTCCTCTACTTCCTGTGAAAAAAAATAGGAGCAATGTGAGCTGGTCACTAGGCATGGCTATCCCTGCCATCATGATGCTCATCTCTTGCATCTTCTTCCTCGATAGCAGATCTGGTTCATCCCAATCATCACTCCTTCGGCTGTTCCTTTTTTCCTTTGAAGCTGGATTCGACACCATCATCAAGATTATTTCAAGCAAATTCAGTGAACTCGCGAGGACGGCACCAGCGATGCCGCCACCTGCCTCAACATCATTTTCAGCAAACAGTGAACATTATTTTCTCTTTATAATAGAAATTTTGGTTCGCCAATGGGAGTTTATTTTCTCTCCTCAGTGCAAATCACGGAAGATCTCCAGTTGAAATCCCATTTTTCACTCTCTGGTAAAAATCCCATGGTCGTTTTCCCTACAGTTTTTTCAGTCGCAAATCCTTTTTGCGAGATCTTCCAGTCGTCAGACCTCCCGATTTCCTTTCAGGACCATTGAAGCACCTACCTATAGCGGAACCTATCCCTTGATGGCTTTCCTGCCACTGGAACTCCCTCTTGTAGTCCTTCATGCCGGTGAAATTCCCTCCTGCGGCCTTTCCTGCCTCCAGAACTTCTTGCGGACATATCTGCTGCCGACTGGACCTTCGGGCTTACTCCTGCAGCCGGTTCTCTCCTCTTCAGCCTTTCCCGCCATCGGACCTCCCTCATGCTGTTTTTCTCATCGTCGGATCCACCTCAACAAATTTTTCCCTGCAGATTTCCGCCAGCTCTTCAAAAAGAAAGCACTCCTCTTTCCTGCAGCATTATTGCAGGCTTCTCTGAGCACTACAGCTTTTCTGAGTACTGTCGTTGGCCCTCTGCAGCTGCCCTGCAAACTCCCTGCAGCCTTCTTGCAGCTTTCCTGCATCTCTTCTGCTGCATTATTGCAGTCTTCTTGTTGCTTTCATGCAATTATCAGTCAACCGGTGACTTACAACTTCATCAATTGAGCTTAGCCCTCATCTAATCCACTCTCAGGCTTCGACACTCTCGAACTTCGGCATTCTCGACTTCTAAGCTCTTAGGCTTCGGCATTCTCGGCTTCAACACTCTTAGGCTTCGGCATTCTCGGCTTCGGGACTATCGGCTTTGGTACATACGATTTGAGGATTGTTGGAATTTCTTGTTGGCAAATTGATGTTACATGTCCAGTTAGCATACCACAACCGGTGTTTTCAAATGCAAGTTAAATATGGCTTTCAACCATGTTCAACTTGAGAGAGAGTGTTGAAATATCTACTTTAAATTACAGGATTTATTGTCCTTCCTGTTAGCCTTATAATAGAAAATAATTTATTCCTAGTTATGATGAATAAATTCTTTCCTTAATATAAGGAGATATTTTCTTTTAATATATTAAGAATTATTTGCTTCCCTAATTTATATTATTCTCCATTTTCTCCTAATAATTAATATGAATTAATTATTGGAGATATAAGGTGATATATCTTTCCTTTCATATCATTTATTTTTTTTATTATTTTTTCTATTATAGGATTCTTGTAAAGGTTATTTATACCCCCAGTTCATATCAATGAAAGTATTCAAAGTATTCAACTTTATTTTGCATTATTCTAAATTTCAAGAGTATTTAAAACCCTAACACCTAACCTTTAAAATGAGATATACATCTTATGTATAAGTAAGATGATGTATATATGTAAAAGTTGAAGTTTAGCTGCTAGAAATGTAAATATATATGAAATGAGTGGTATGCATGTAAATCTTCACATTGTTAGTCTCTCATGTAAACATGAAGCCATCTATTTTTTTTTCTCTACAAACTTCAAGTAAGTAGTGACCAACATTATTATCACGTGTCACGTTAACAACTTAGTTATTATTTACATTAATAGTAATCCCAAATTTTGATTTTTTTTTCTTCAAGACTGTCTTTTTATTTTCCAATAGTCATTTATAAAGACTTTATTATTCATATATCTAACATTGCTCAAATACAATGTTCTTAAAAAGCTATGTTTTTATCTCCCATACATTTTCTTTGATTTTCTCCAACAAACTACTAATTGTTTTCGAAAATGAAAGAAGGAAAATGTGACAAAGAAGTTGAACAAAAATGAACAAATAAAAAAAACCTTCAGATTTAGTAACGACATCAACTTTTCAATCGTTTCATTTTTCTCAAGCTACCCTTTTCTTCTATCAAGATTGTTTTGTTTAAAATGTCTCTCATAATTGTAGAGAAATATTTTCTCTATGTCATTACCTTTAACTATAACCTTAAAAAAATAAATAAATAATTTACTGTTATAATATTATGAGCTTTCTCTGAGAGGTAGGGGTTCACCATTACCTTTTTTTTTTTCATTTTTTTTTATTTTTATTAAAATAAGAACATAATTAACTTCAGAAATTGTGAGAGATTGCTCCCATATAGCATTATGTCTATTATAAACTGCTATATTTTTTTTAATGAGCAGTTATTTTTTGTTTTAATGAGCTGTCGTTTTTTTTAATGTACAGCTGTTTTTTTTAATGAGGTGTCGTTTTTTTTAATTACTCTAATTAATATTATCATAAAGATATAGAGTTTTTCAGACTATAAATAGACCAAGGAGATGAGAAAAAAGGTGGAGTCCCCGTCCCTGCCTAACAGGTGATCCGAGATTTCCCAAAAGAAGAAAGTCATCCCCTTTTTGTGTAGCAGACAAGCAATAAGATCTTCTTTCTCGTTGCGGTGAAGCGTCACGACGGAACGAAGAGTTGCGGCGAAGAGTTGTAGTGTAGAGTTGCGGAGAAGAGTTGTAGTGTAGAGTTGCGGAGAAGAGTTGCGGCGAATAGTTGCGGTGAAATGTTGCAGAGAAGCGTTGCGGCGGTGTGCCGGGCGAAGCATTGTGGCGGTGCCTCGCGGCGACGCGTTGAGGCGGTGTGTCATGGTGGGGCGTCGTGTTGATGCAATGTGTTGCATCAATGTGCAGCGACGACGTGTTATAGTGGTCCGTCGCGGCGGCTGACCAAAAAAAAATATATTGAGATTTTCATACCTATTATATACTGATTTTGATGATATTGCACTTTAAAGAAAAATATTTTTGATGTTTTGTTGCAGGTATGTTGAATTATGGTCATTGGAGCAAAAAGATGCAAAAAATAGTGAATTTGGAGCGAAAAGGACCAAAATATGAAGATTTGAACTAGGGCGCCGACGGCAGGTTTTTCCCAAGAGTTCAGAATCAAATATTCCAGAAGTCCGCCGACGGCACCCTCGAGGCCGCCGACGGCGAGATCGACGGTTATCTCAACAGGTGCATTGAATGTGGACGATTTTTGAAGGGATGCTTAAGCAACTCTTGGGAAAATTCTTCTTCAACTATAAGAGAAACTTTTGGCCGAAAATTAGAGAGGAGAGGGGAGCAAGTAGAGAGTGTGTAGAGTGTAGAGAGTTTAATTTAGGGTTAGATTGTGAGGAATTCTTTGAGAGAGATTGTAAGAGTGGAGGGAAAGTGAGAGATTTCTTCCTCCTTCCACTTCGAAGAAGAATTCTGTGTGCTGTAAAGAAAGAAAGAGATTCAGAGGAACTTCGAGGAGCACTTCGAAGAAGAATTCTGTGTACTGTAAAGAAAGGAAGAGATTCAGAGGAACTTTGAGGAGTTTGCTTGGGGAGGAATTAGAGATAGGTATTTACTTAATGTAGTTTGTATGACTTTGCTTTTATATATAAATTTCGAGTTTTGTCGTATCTTCCCCATGAGTTTTGAGCAGTTTCCTCCGTCTTTCTCCTTGTCTTGAGATTTTGTGAAATGGTGCTTTGAATTGGTTGAGCCTTGAGAATGTTAAAGAAATTGTGATGATCTTTTCACTTCGATCTTAATTTACTTTCAATCTGACCAATTGATTTCTAAAATATGTTGAGTTTTACAACTAAAGTGAAGATTATATCAAAGATTCAGGGAGGTCAAAGTCCTTAAAAGTTCGTTGCAAATAAATAGGGAAATAAAATTTTTGGGCGAAGAATTGGAGTTTTTAGAGTGACAGACAAAAATCTTCAATTTGGTCCTATCGTTTGGGTGTTGAAGTGTAGATGTTAGCCCTCAGGCGAGGGGAACGTGAGAGCTCCGAAGTGAGAGTCGGTATCCTCGCAGCCTAGCCGCAGATTCAATAAACAAGCATAGGATTAGTCAATATTCCTTATTTCTGGACCAAAGGGTAAAGAATAGGTATGTTCCTACTTGGCACAATCTAATTTGAACTAATTCACTTTATCCATTCACTTTAGTTTCTTG
>JXCR01133490.1:85837-131302 GCA_002079205.1 Phalaenopsis hybrid cultivar
GCAATGTTAAAAGTCACTTCTTGATCATTAACTCTCATAGTTAATTCTCCTTTTTGAACATCTATCATAGCTTTTCCAGTAGCTAAAAATGGTCTCCCTAAAATAATAGGTATTTCTTTATCTTCCTCCATATCTAAAACAATGAAATTCACATGAAAGATAAATTTATCAACTTTTACTAACACATCTTCTATAACTCCCTTAGGATATGTAACTAAATGATTTACTAACTGTAGAGTTACAGAAGTAGGTGAGACTTAACCTAATCCTAATCTTTTGAAAATTAATAGAAGCATAAGATTAATGCTGGCTCCCAAATCACATAAAGCTCTTCCATAAAATTTTTCACCGATAACATAAGATTAATGCTTGCTCCCAAATCACATAAAGCTCTTCCATAAAATTTTTCACCGATAGCACATGGTATAGTGAAACTGTCAGGATCTTTAATTTTTTAGGAAGCTTTTTTCTGAATAATGCACTACACTCTTCGCTAAGTGCAACAGTTTTGTTATCCATGAACTTCCTTTTCTTATTCAAAATA
This sequence comes from Phalaenopsis hybrid cultivar, assembly GCA_002079205.1. Classification (NCBI taxonomy): domain Eukaryota; kingdom Viridiplantae; phylum Streptophyta; class Magnoliopsida; order Asparagales; family Orchidaceae; genus Phalaenopsis; species Phalaenopsis hybrid cultivar. The sequence continues at coordinate 86,382 of JXCR01133490.1, forward strand.
TCTTTCATAAATTTCACATAACTGGGCATTTGCTCTAAAGCTTCTACGAAGGGAATATTTACCTTTAACTTCTTAAGAATTTCAAAAAATTTAGAAAATTGTTTATTCTGTTTGTGTTACTTCAATCTTTGAGGAAATGATGGTGGAGGCTTCTCCACAGTAATTTTCATTGGTGTAAATGGATACTCTAAATCTGGGTACTCATGATCCTTTTTTTTTAAATCCACTTTCTCTTTTTCAGTTTCTGTTTCTTTTTGCACTCTTATCTCCAATTCTTTTCCACCTCAGTTTCTATTTCTTATTGCACTCTTGTCTCCAATTCTTTTCCACTTCGTAATTGAATCGCCTGTTTCACCTTGTTTCCAATTCTTTTCCACTTCGTAATTATCGCTTTAATTTGTTATTTTCCTTGGTCTTCTTATTTCCAATTCTTTTCCACTTCGTAATTGTATCGCTTTGATTTGTTCTTTTCCTTGGTCTCTCTAATTCTTTTCCACTTAGTAATTGTATCGCCTTGATTTGTTATTTTCCTTGATCTTTAGGATTTGGTTCCATAATACTTGGAAAAATTTTTAATGTTCGGTTACTAAGCGTAGTAGCGATATGTCTCAATTGGTTTTCAATATTCTTAATAGCAGTTTCTTTATTTTGTAATTGATTTCCTTGATTCTGCAATTGCTGACCCATGTTTAATTTCAGCTCTTTCATAGATAACTTCTTCTCCTTAATTTGAGTGTTATTGTTAAATCCTGTAAGATAAGAAGGTCTGTAATTTATATTTCCTTAGTTGGAGGAATTTCCTAACAGGTTCACTGGTTTGTTTTCCCATTGTTGATTTGTAGGAGAATTGTTATTCCAAATAAAATTTGGATGATTCTTCCAACCTGAGTTATAATAGTTTGAATAAGGGTTGTTGGGTCTATTAATAGCATTTAAATTCTCATATGAAGGTTGAACATCCACAAATTGCCCAGATGAATTCTCTTCCAGCATAAAAGGTGTTGGAGAATAATTCATCCCATAATGATCTAATTTCTTTGATTTTGCAGCAATCTGTGAAGCTAACATAGATATTGTATCAGAATCATGGATACTATCTACTCTTTTAGGATTTACCCGTTCAGAGGGCCATTGAAAATTGTTGGGTAACCATCTCTTCTATTAATGAATAAGCCTCATCAAAAGGTTTTGACATTAAAGAACCACCAGCCGTAGCATCTATAATCGATCTAAGAGATCCCACTAATCAATTATAAAAAGTTTGAATTATCAACCAATCTGGTAACGAATGATGAGGGCACTTCCTAAGAAGATCTTTAAATCTCTCTCAAGCTTCATATATTGACTCTCCATCAATCTAATAGAACGATGTCATGTCATTTCTAAGTTTAGAAGTTTTGGATGGAGGGAAACATTTGGATAGAAATTTTTGTGAAAGTTCTCCCTAAGTTCTAATAGATCCTGGTGCTAACAAATTTAACCACATCTTAACCTTATCCCTCAGTGAAAAAGGAAAAATTCTAAGTTTAACAACATCGTTTAAGACTCTGTCATATTTAAAAGTAGCACACAGTTCTAAACAACTAGCGAATTGTAAGTTCGGATCTTCATTTGGTGTAGCTCCGAATTGATTGTTTGTACCATTTGGATAATAATAGGTTTAAGCTCAAATGAATTAGCAGCTACTAGGCTCCTTTTAATTTTCGGCCAAAATAGTCTTTTAAAGTTGTGGATGAGCTTTCCCAAGAGTTTTCTAACCATCCCTTCAAAATTTGGCTTTATCCAAAGCCTGATTGGGCATAACCGTCGAGCTCGCCGTCGATGGCTTCGAGAACGCCATCGGCGGACCTTCATAGTGAATTAATTCTAGAGTCTCGAAAAAATCTCATAGTTGGCGGGGTCGATGACGCTGTTGGCACCCTAGTTCAATTCTGCACATTTTGATCTTTTTTGCTCCAAATTTGCTCCTTTTTGCATCTTTTTGCTCTAATGACCCTAATTCATCAATCCTGCGATAAAACATCAAAAATACCTTTATTTAAAGTGCAATATCATAAAAAATATTATACAATAGGTATGAAAATCTCAATATTTTTTTCTTTGGTCAATGTCTAATTGGTTTGAAATTCCAAGTGGCCTCCTCCATTTTACATGAAAAAGATCATCCAATTTTCAAATCATAAGGTGCATTTAGAAAATGACATTATTGCCTTGGGAGTTAGTGGTTATTATTATCCCTAGGATTTTCTAGTTATTAGTGCACCTAAGAGTTACAAGTTATTATTTTCTTCATTGAAATCTTTCTTATAATTGACACAATTTCATATGTCTAACACTTTTTATTTATTGGGTCCATCCAACGATGTGGCCAGCTGGTTTGTTGGGGTGGTCGGCTGGTCTCTACTACCGAAGGTTTTTTTTTTTGACATACATAAATGCCTCCATGTCTCTTACTTCTTGGAAATAAAACTGTGATAAGCATGAAACTTTAAATGTAAAAGATGCAATAATCATACTCCATTGATTTCAGCGTCTCTTAGCACCCTATTTTCTCCTGCCCCAATATGCTCTCTTGAGGATTTTTCTTGTAATTTTTTTATTTGCATTATCAGTCAGCAATCTGACCTTGGGCATGATGAGGTGACCCTTGGTCAATCTTATTAGCTTCATTTGTCACTTAGTTAATAATGTTATTTTGTTCCTTTTATTTTCAAGAAAAATGTATAAAATGTTTTGAAACTTAGCAAATATGCGAATGAGAGTTTTCATTGCTTTTCACATTTTTTTTGCATTTTACCTCTATTGGGATATTAGTTTATGATAGTTTCTCAGTGATGAATGTTAGCATTTGTTGATTTGCTCGTTCAGGAGGGGAGACTTTAATTTGATTGCTTCAGAGAAGAGTCATTGATTTGTTTGTTCTACACAGGAATTATTAATTTTGCGCGCCTCGAAGGGGAGTCATTGATTATACTCGCCCTGAAGTGGAGTCTTGGAATTGTTTGCTCCATAGGAAGTCTTTGATTTGCTCAGACAGTTTGAATTTTTTGAGTGTCAGCTTAGATGCAAGTACTTGTAAGCTCTTTGAGTTTCTACAATCTCTATTGTACCTAAAAATATATAACTAGGATATTTTATATATAGATATTTTAGAAAGAAAGATAAAATATCATTACTGGCTATTTCGATCGCCTGGAATTTTTGGTCTTATGGATATTTTGATCTCTCAAGTATTTCAGCCATCCTGATTTGTAATGGCTGGCCACAGACATACAACTATTTGAAGGTAGGAGATCGGCAAGAAGCAGGTGATCGGCCGGGGGTGACTGGATTAGTAGTCAACTAGAGCTAGTTTTAGGTCGGAGGGTAGCTTGCTGAAAAAAATAGTGATTTTTTTGTAAATACAAAAATATAAGAATAGAATGGTATTTATGTAAATCTTCTAATATTTTAAGATGGTTGTCAGGGGCATACAAGCAGTCAGAGGTAGGTGATCAACTGGAAGCAGGTGGTCAGCCGGAGGTTATCACAGCTTCCGTCGGCCAGAGGGTGGCTTACTGGAAGCACAAACGAATTGAGTGGTATCTATGTAAATCATAAATATAAGAATAGAGTGGTATATATGTGATTCTTTCTTGATTTTAAGATGGTAGACTAAAGACATACAACCGACTGGAGGCAGGTGAATGGTCGTAAGTTGGTGGTCGGCAGGATGTTGTTGAAGCATCGGTCAGTCGGAGGGTGGCTTGCTAGAAGTATAAAAAAATTGAGTGGTATTTATGTAAATCTTCCCTGATTTTAAATGAGCTGCCAGAGACATACATCCAGCCAGAGCCAGGTGATCAGCTAGAAGCAATTGGTCGGCCAGAGGCGGTAGAAGCATCGGTCAACTGGAGGGTGCCTTGAAATATATTTAGCGGTATGCTTGTAAATCTTTTTTGATTTTGAGATGACATGTCAGAAGCAGGTGGTCAACCAAAGGCTGCTGGAGCAGCATTTGACAAGAGGGTGGCTTGCTTAATTAGTCCACTACACCATTTGACCGCTTGTCAAAGCCTTTACTTTAGTGCAGTAATCATAAGGAGCCTCATCTTTCAGATAGTTCTAGGCTCAAATATGAATTTTTCACCCTCAATCTATATAAACTGCATGACAACCAAAGAGAGTACAATTGTTTCCTCCATTTTTGTAGCTAGAGACAAGCAGGTGACCGATAAAAGCTGCAACAACCTATTTTAGGTCCTTTTTAAAAAGATTCAGAGTCTTCAGCTTAACTTTTCATCATCTAATCCTCTTTTCTAAATAAATCTCCCTCTTGGATCTTAGATATGATATGAATAGGAGAGGAATCAGAAAGATTGGACATACGATAAAAGTTAGACAGACAAATTAAAAAAAAAGGAAGGCGGCCCTAAAGAGACCTTTGGACTTAGGAATTTAAATTTTTTAAACATAAACATTCACACTTACATACACTTCATCATTGAATCAAAATCAGAATCAATTTTAAAAAGAGTCTATCACAAACCAAAATTTAAAAAAAAAAAGAAAAATTGATTCATTTTTACATCCATTTGAGACTCTTTGACTTGTGTTGAGAGGCACACTGCAGGGATCATTCTGCCAGACTTCAACTCTTGCTTAGGTGAAGGTCAGACATTTTGTTTGTCAGATGACTCCGATCGGACCAAAGCATCCCATTCATCGCATCGCGTACAAAATTAGATTTAAATTTTCTCAATCATCGATGGATTTTTTTCATACGACCACAGATGACAAAACGGACTTCATGAGCACGCTCGAAACATCAAACAATGCTCTTAATGGTAGGATATCTTATTTCATTAGGATTTAGACGACGACTTAGGTAGTATAATGCATTGTCTTTACCCTCGTCATTGACTTAGGCAAGCAATGATCTGAGGGAGTCGTTTAAAGCTAAAATAGATGATCAAATGCTTTCCTGAGATAGAGAGAGTTTGAATAGAATGAGTCATTAAATATTGTTTAACACTTTCAAATGTGTGTTGTCATTTATCATCCCACATAAATTTGACATTTTTATTTGGTTGATGAATGGTAAGAAAGCTATTCTCTATGATTAATATTCTTGTTTAGAATATCAGAGGAATTGCAAATCCTAGTTCCCTTAATAGACTAATTAATTTGAATAGTTTTTTGCCCTCACCTGCTGCCCCAACTTGATCGGCATCACTCTTGCCCTGACCGACACCCCTGGCTTGGCTGACATCACTTTTGCCTCGACTAGCTGCCCCGATCTTGTTGGCTTCACTTACGCCTCGATTAGCCTCCCCACGCTGGTTGGCATCATTTTTTCCTTGATCGGCTGAAACCACCATATTGGCATAACATTTTCGTTCGACTAGTTACCCCGGCCTGATCAACCAAGCACTCATGTATGACCGGTCACCCAAGACCGGTTGACCAATCACTTCCATAGTGCATGTTTTCATGTGCATTGGTGACCGATTGTTTGTTGAATGGTGCATTATACTCTTTATGGGCTTGTCATTTGCATGTGTATTTGGTCATTATTAGGGCAAGGTATGATTATTTCTAATGGCGTCCTATATTCTATGCAACTGAATACAATACCTCCTGTGTTATATGTCTTGCATGACATCTTGCTTAGTCATTGTCACTTACTAGAGTTTCATTTTGAGTGTCCATTCATACACCCGACCCAATTTTGAAAATTCTTCCCAGTGAGGATCATCACCCTTTCAGGTCACTACCTCCACGACACACCCATCCGTCAGGCCGTTGCCGTCACGGTACACCCACTCCTCCATTTTACATCCTCCACCTTTTGGGTCATGACCAGAGGAAAATATGTTGAGATTTTCATACCTATTTTATACTATTTTTTATGATATTGCACTTTAAANATAGAGTGAATTCAATTACTTGAATTTTTTCTCAAAATCTCACTATGATAGTTATTTAAATCAAACTTATAATATTTCTGAATTAAATCTTTACTATCCTAAATCATAATTTTTATATAGTACTAAAATTACTTAAGGACAAGTAATAGTTATGTTTGGGAGATTTTGACCAAAGGAAAATATGTTGAGATTTTCATACTTATTTTTTACTATTTTTGATAATATTGCACTTTAAAGAAAGATATTTTTGATGTTATGTTGCGAGAATGATGAAATAAGGTCCTTGGAATAAAAAGATCTGAAAAGGAGCGAATTTGGAGCAAAAAGGACCAAAATGTGAAGAATAGAACTTAGGCACCGACGGTGCCATCGACCCGCCGACGACGAGATTTTCCTGAGACTCCATAATTAATTCATAAAGAAGGTCTACCGACTGCGTCATTGAGGCTGCCGATGACGAGCTCGGTGGTTTTGACCAATTAGGCTTTGGATGAGGAAAAATTTTGAATGGAGGCTCAGGCAACTCTTGGGAAAGCTCATCCACAACTTTAAAAGAAGATTTTGGTAAAAAAATTAGAGAGGTCCTGGAGGTTAGAAAGGTTCCTATAGTGTGTAGAGAGTTTACTAGAGTGTCTAAATTATGAGGAATTCTTCGAGAGATTGTAAGAGTGGAGGGNAAAAAAAAAGACATCAAAAGGAGCGAATTTGGAGCGAAAAAGACCAAAATGTGAAGAATTGAACTAGAGTGCCGACGGTGCCATCGACCACGCCGACGGTGAGATTTTCTCGAGACTCTAGAATTAATTCATTAATAAGGCCCGTCAACGGGGCCCTCGAGGTCGCCGACGGCGAGCTCGACGGTTATGCCCAATCAAGCTTTGGATAAGACTCAATTTTGAACGGATGCTTAGGCAGCTCTTGGAAAAGCTCATCCACAACTTTAAAAGACTATTTTGGCCTAAAATTAGAGAAGGAAGGAGCCTAGAAGTCCTGGAGAAGTTTTCGAGGTTAGAAAGGTTCCAATAGTGTGTAAAAATTGTGAAGAATTCTTCGAGCGATTGTAAGAGTGGAGGGAAAGTGAGAGATTTCTTCCTCCTTGCTGCTTCGAAGAGGAATTCAGATTGTAAGAGTGGAGGGAAAGTGAGAGATTTCTTTCCGTAGAGTGTAACAATTGTGAGGAATTCTTCAAGAGATTGTAAGAGTGGAGGGAAAGTGAGAGATTTCTTCCTCCTTCCACTTCGAAGAAGAATTCTGTGTGCTGTAAAGAAAGAAAGAGATTCAGAGGAACTTCGAGGAGCAATATTATGAGGAATTCTTCGAGAAATTGTAAGAGTGGAGGGAAAGTGAGAGATTTCTTCCTCCTTGCTCGTTTCGAAGGGAATTGCTTGTGTTGTAAAGAAAGGAAGAGATTCAGAGGAACTTCAAGGAGTGTTCTTGGGGAGAAATTAGAATTTTGTGTGTTGTAAAGAAAGAAAGAGATTCAGAGGAACTTCGAGGAGTTTGCTTGTGGAGGAATAAATTCTGTGTGCTGTAAAGAAAGGAAGAGATTCAGAGGAACTTCGAGGAGAGTTCTTGGGGAGAAAGAGATTGTAAGAGTGGAGGGAAAGTGAGAGATTTCTTCCTCCTTGCTGCTTTGAAGAGGAAATGTGTGTTGTAAGGAAAGGAAGAGATTCAGAGGAACTTCGAGGAGTTTTCTTGGAGAGAAATATGTGCTGTAAAGAAAGGAAGAGATTTAGAGGAACTTCAAGGAGTTTGCTTGGGGAGAAATTAGAGATACTGTAAAGAAAGAAAGAGATTTAGAGGAACTTCGAGGAGTGTTCTTGGGGAGAACTTAGAGATGGAACTTCGAGGAGTGAGATATTATTTACTTATTGTAGTTTGTATGAATTTATTTTATATATGAATTACGGGATTTGTTGTGTTTTCCCCACGAGACCTGAGTAGTTTTTTCTGTCTTTCTCCTTGTCTCGAGATTTGTGAAATGGTGATTTGAATTGGTGAAGCCATGAAAATGTGTAAGAAATTGTGATGTTCTTTTCAGTTCAATCTTAATTTACTCTCAATCTGGTCAATTGATTTATTAAAATATGTTGAGTCTTACAACTAAAAGTGAAGATTACAACCAAGATTTAGGGAGGTCAAAGACCTTGGAAGTTGGGTGCAAATAAATAAGAAAAAAATATTATCGGGCGTAAAATTAGAAATTTTAGAGTGCCAGACTAAAATCCCCAATTCGGTACTATCGTTTGGGTGTTGAAGAGTAGATGTTTGCCCTCAGGTGAGGGGAACGTGGGAGCTATCAAGTGAAAGCCGGTATCCTCCCAGCCTAGCTGCAAATTCGGTAAACAAGTGTAAGATTAGTCAATATTATTTATGCCTGGACCAAAGGGTAAAGAATATGTATGCTCCTGTTTGGCACAATATAATTTGAACTAATTCACTTTATCCATTCATTATAGTTTCTTGACAAGGAGAATGATGCTTTCTTATATATTGAATATCACATTTAAACCTTCATTAGTATAATTAGTTATTTAATCATTAAAATTACGTAATTATTTCAATTGTCTATTAGTGACAGAAAAGTAAATTGAACTTCATTGTTGTGATTAAAGTATTGCTTTTCTAAAATCTTAGTTCGTAGTTCTAACTCCCTGCGATCGATATCTAGGACTCCATTAGAGCCCTATATTACTTGAGTGATACATATACTTGCGTTGCAAGTGTGACTTTATAATAATTGAATATTTAATTTGACCATATTTATCGAATCTATAACAGTTATTAAGGATTTGGTACAGTTGTTGAGGAAGTATATCTTTTAGCAGTAGTATTAAAAACTTATATTTTTAAGCATATATAAAGTCGTGGTCAAGTTTTTGGCGCCTTTGTCAGGGAGTGAGTAACAAAATCACAATTAAAGTAACAGACAAATTAGGATTATTACAAATTTTTTACTTGAATTGCAACTTAGTTTTATATTTAGTTAATTATTTTAATGTGTGCTGATTTCAAATTATATGCGTAAATTTGGACCTTAAAATCTTATACCCTACGATTCGGAATTAGAACACACTGTTAGAAAGATTAGAAGATTGAGAAGAGAACCTAAAAATTCTGATAGAATAGAGAACAACATGAACAATAAAAGAATAGATAATGAACACCAACCTAGACCCCTACGAGATTATGCAAATCCTACAGCAGATGAAGCCTTCATGAACACCAACCTAGACCCCTACGAGATTATGCAAATCCTACAACAGATGAAATTCACTTAACAAAATTCTGATGTAGCTGCTAATTCATTTGAGCTTAAACCTGTTATTATCCAAATGGTACAAAACAATCACGGAGGTACACCAAATGAAGATTCTAACTTACACCTCGCTAGTTTTTTAGAACTGTGTGCTACTTTAAAAGTACACCAAATGAAGATCCTAACTTACAGCTTGCTAGTTTTTTAGAACTGTGTGCTACTTTTAAATATGACAGAGTCTCAAACGATGTTGTTAGACTTAGTACTTTTTTTTCCTTTTTCATTGAGAGATAAGGCTAAGATGTGATTAAATTTGTTAGCACCAGGATCTATTAGAAATTGGGGAGAACTTGCACATAAATTTCTATCCAAATATCTCTCTCCATTCAAAGCTGCTAAACTTAGAAATGACATAACATCATTGTGTCAGATTGATGGAGAGTCAATATACGAAGCTTGGGAGATATTTAAAGATCTTCTTAGAAAATGCCCTCAGCATTCGTTACCAAATTGGTTGATAATTCAAACTTTTTATAATGGATTAGTAGGATCTCTTAGATCGATTATAGATGTTGCGGCTGGTGGTTCGTTAATGTCAAAATCTTTTGATGAGGTTTATTCGTTAATAGAAATATGACTACCAACAATATTCAATGGCCCTCTGAATGGGTAAATCCTAAAAGAGTAGCTAGTATCCATGATTCTGATGCAACCCTCTGAGCGGGTAAATCCTAAAAGAGTAGCTAGCATCCATGATTCTGATGCAATATCTATGCAGATTGCTGCAATATCAAAGATTAAAAGAGTAGCTAGTATCCATGATTCTAATGCAATATCTATGTTAGCTTCACAGATTGCTGCAATATCAAAGAAATTAGATGTGGGATGAATTATTCTCCAACACCTCTTGTGATGGAAGAGAATTCATCTGGGCAATTTGTGGATAAATTATTCTCCAACACCTCATATGATGGAAGAGAATTCCCACCTCCTATGATGGAACAGAATTCATCTAGGAAATTTATGGATGTTCAACCTTCATATGAGACTTTAAATGTTAATAATAGACCCAACAACCCTTATTCGAACTATTATAACCCAAGTTGGAAGAATCATCCATATTTTAATTGGAATAACAATTCTTCTGCAAATCAACAATGGGCAAACAACCCAGTGAACCCATTAGGAAATTCATCCAACCAAGGAAATATTAATTATACCTTCTTATATAATACTCAAATTAAGGAGAAGAAGTTATCTATGGAAGGACAAACAACCCAGTGAACCCATTAGGAAATTCATCCAACCAAGGAAATGTTAACTATAGATCTTTTTTTCCTTCAGGATTTAACAGTAACACTCAAATTAAGGAAAAGAGGTTATCTAAGGAAGAGCCTCAGGATTTAAAAGTAACACTCAAATTAAGGAGAAGAAGTTGTCTATGGAAGAGCTGATACTAACCATGGGTCAACAATTGCAGAATCAAGCAAATCAATTACAAAATTAAGGAACTGCTATTAAGAAGCGCTTAGTAACCGAACATTGGGAACTTTTCCTAGTACTGTGGAACCAAATCCTAAAGATCAAGGAAAAGAACAAATCAAGGCGATACAATTACGAAGTGGAAAATAATTAGAGACAAGAGTGCAAAAAGAAACAGAAACTGAAAAAGAGAAGGTGGATACCAAAAAACAAAATGATCATGAGTACCCAAATTTAGAGTATCCGTTTACACCAATGAAAATTACTGTGGAGAAACCTCCACCACCGTTTCCTCAAAGATTGAAGCACAATAAAGAGAATAAACAATTTTCAAAATTTTTAGAAATTATTAAGAAGTTAACGGTGAATATTCCCTTCGTAGAAGCTTAAAACAAAATAAACAACTTTCCAAATTTTTAGAAATTTTTAAGAAGTTAACGGTAAATATTCCCTTCGTAGAAGCTTTGGAGCAAATGCCCAATTATGTGAAATTTATGAAAGATATACTGAACAAGAAAAGGAAGTTCACGGATAACAAAACTGTTGCACTTAGCGAAGAGTGCAGTGCAATTTGAACAAGAAAAGGAAGTTCATTGATAATGAGGCTGTTGCACTTAGCGAAGAGTGTAGTGCAATTCTGAATAAGAAAAGGAAGTTCATGGATGATGAATCTGTTGCACTTAGCGAAGAGTGTAGTGCAATTATTTAGAAAAAGCTTCCTGAAATACTAAAAGAACATGACAGTTTCACTATACCATGTGTTATTGGTGAAAAATTTTATGGTAGAGCTTTATGTGATTTGGGAGCCAGCATTAATCTTATGCCTCTATCAATTTTTAAAAGATTAGAATTAGGAGAAGTCTCACCTACTTCTGTAACTCTACAGTTAGTAGATCATTCAGTTACATAGCCAATACTTCTGTAACTCTACAGTTAGTGGATCGTTCAGTTACATATCCTAAGGGAGTTATAGAAGCTGTTGTAACTCTTCAGTTAGTGGATCGTTCAGTTACATATCCTAAGGGAGTTATAGAAGATGTGGTACTTTTGTAACTCTACAGTTAGCGGATCATTCAGTTACATATCCTAAGGGAGTTATAGAAGATGTGTTAGTAATTCTACAGTTAGCGGATCGTTCAGTTACATATCCTAAGGGAGTTATAGAAGATGTGTTAGTAAGAGTTGATAAATTTATCTTTCCTGTGGATTTCATTGTTTTAGATATGGAGAAAGATAAGGAAATTATAGATAAATTTATCTTTCCTATGGATTTTATTGTTTTAGATATGGAGGAAGATAAAGAAATAAACTCTTTAGTTAGCGGATCGTTCAGTTACTTATCCTAAGGGAGTTATAGAAGATGTGTTAGTAAAAGTTGATATATTTATCTTTCCTGTGGATTTCATTATTTTAGATATGGAGGAAGATAAAGAAATACCTATCACAAATTTATCTTTCCGGTGGATTTCATTATTTTAGATATGGAGGAAGATAAAGAAATACCTATTATTTTAGGGAGAGGTGGATTTTATTGTCTTAGATATGGAGGAAGATAAAGAAATACCTATTATTTTAGGGAGACATTTTCTACTGGAAAAGCTATGACAGATGTTCAAAAAGGAGAATTAACTATGAGAGTTAATGATCAAGAAGTGACTTTTAACATTGTGAAATCTATGAAATACTCTGCTATTGAAAGAGATAATGAATGTTTTCGCATGGAAATTAGTGAACATCCGAAATCTACGAAATATAATTAACTATGAGAGTTAATGATCAAGAAGTGACTTTTAACATTGCGAAATCTATGAAATACATACTGTTGAAAGAGATAATGAATGTTTTCGCATGAAAATTAGTGAACATCTATTCAAAGAACATTTCNTTTTTTGGAATTTTTCTACACTTTTGATTAGATTGAAATGGCTCCACATCAAAAGGGAAGAGTTGAGTTCAACGACTCTATCTTCGTCAATGTGATGGCTCAAACAAAATGCACTTCCATATTTAAAGGAAAGAAATGCGTACAAGATCGAGTTTTTGAGAGGCCAGGAGGAGAAATCGAACTAGTTATTATCGAGCGAAGGTGGAAGAACTTTTGTTACACCACCAAGAAAGCTGATGCAAATGTTGTGAAGGAGTTCTATGCCAATGTGATTTATTATGATGACGGAATCGCTCAAGTGGGTGGATTTCCTGTTGAGTTTACCAGCCGCCCGCATCAACACTTTTTATGAAATCCCAAACTCTCATAGTTGCCACTATGAATCCTTTAGTACAATGGAAGGCCCCCTCAATGATGTGATCAACTTTCTCACGCTGCCAATATGAATCCTTTAGTACAATGGAAGGCCCCCTGAATGATGTGATCAACTTTCTCACTGATGGGAAAGGAACATGGAAGATACAGCGAGAACAGGTAAATTTTTCTGCTTCCATGATGAATGCCACCTCTAAGGCGTGACACTATTTCATTTCTTAGGAGAACGGGTAAACTTTTTTGCTTCCATGTTGAATACCACCTCTAAGGCGTTGCACTATTTTGCCCCCTGAATGATGTGATCAACTTTCTCACTGATGGGAAAGGAACGTGGAAGATTAAACAAGAAGAACGGGTAAAGTTTTTTGCTTCCATGCTGAATGCCACCTCTAAGGCGTGACACTATTTCATTTTCTCTACTCTGTTGTCGGTCAATAACCATAGTGAGGTAACTAGAGATAGAGATATTTTGAATTTCTATATTCAGAATAGTAGAACTATAAATGTGGGGAGAATAATTCTTAAGAATATATTGACNAAGTTTGACGAGTTTTGCTTCATCAATGTGATGGCTCAAACAAAATTTACTTCAATATTTAAAGGAAAGAAGTGTATACAAGATCGAGTTTTTGAAATTTCGAGAGGAGAAATTGAACGAGTTATTGTCGAGCGGAGGTGGGAAAGCTTTTGTTACACCACCAATAAAGCTGATGCAAATGTTGTGAAGGAGTTCTACGCCAATGCAATCTATTCTGAAGACGGAATCGTTCAAGTGCATGGATTTCCTATTGAATTTACTATCGCCCGCATCAACACCTTTTATGAAGTCCCAAACTCTTATAGCTGCTAGTATCAATCCTTCAGTACAATGGAAGGCCCCCTTAATGATATGATCAACTTTCTCACTAATGGGAAAGGAACATGGAAGACAAAGCTGCGAGAACGGGTAAATTTTTCTGCTTCCCTGCTGAATGCCACCTCTAAGGCATGACAATATTTCATTTACTCTACTGTGTTACCGACTTATCACCATAGTGAGGTAACTAGAGATATAGCTATTCTAAATTTCTGTATTTATAATAATAGAACTATAAATGTGGGGAGAATCATTCTTAAGAATATATTGACTACTGCAAGGAGTGAGATAATTGGAGGTCTAGGACATCCTGGACTTATTTATGCAATTTGCAAACTTTCTGGAGTAGAAATTAGAGATGAAGGATGGGTTTACCCTATAAAACCCATCAGTAAGGCTAATTTAAAAACTAATGAATCCCATGAGAAATGGAGAACTGGGAGTAGAAGTCAATAACCTTCTACTAGTAGAGATGTTCCCTCTACATGTTATGACCTTCCACCTTCTAATTCCCCTACCCTCTCTGATTTGATGAATGAGTTGACCTTGCAACGAAAGATCATAGAGTTAAAAATGAAAGGATTGGAGGTTTAGAACGTCAATACAATTATGATAGTGACTACCTTCAGAGACATTCAAATTTTGAGGTAGCCTATTTTGAAGCTCAAACCCAACACTACAGAGGTGAGCCTGATGTTACTTTTCCTGAGTGCCCCCGATATACTCAGTATTCTGATCCACCTGCTGATCAAGGCGATGAAGATATAGCTTAAGATTTTGATATTTAAATGTAATTGATGTACTTATATTTGTACTTTTATTTCTGTAATCTTTTTGTAATAGAAATGGATGTTTGTGTATTTGGACTTTCATTTTTATTATTATGTTGTACTTGGATATTTTTAGTTTTTGTTATAAATTTAGTGTTATAGTTAAATTTGCATGTGTAGTTTAATAGATGTTGAGTAGTATTGTGAACTGCAATATAATGTGATTTTTATTTCGCAATTTAAACTGTTTTGTTAGTATTGTGTTTGCGTTAGGAAGTGGTGTGCTTGTTTAATGTTTTAGTTTTATACTTATTTCAAAATTTCATTACCCATAAATTATGTGTTGAAAGCTCCTAAAATTACAAACCAAGTGAAGTAGAAATTTTGAGAAGGCCTGCAAAAATTTCAGAATGATGAAAATGCCTAAAATATTGAGATATGATTTATATTTAGAGTTTTTCTTTCTACATGTATTATTTTCTATTGAAAAATTTAAGTTTGGGGGAGGGAAGAAAAAGATTAAGTATTAAATGTCCTCTATTTCAATATTTTCAAAAATTATTTATATGATTTTATGTAGTGAATTTAATTAACTATATTTTGTAGCTATTTAAATATTATGGTAGATTTAAAGAAATATTTTTGTAATGAATTAACTATTAGATGACCTCTATTTCAATATTTTCAAAAATTATTTATATGATTTTATGTAGTGAATTTAATTCAGGTCTTAATTTAAATATTTTCAAAAATTATTAATATGATTTTATGTAGTGAATTTAATTCAGAGAACTGTATTTTTGTAGCTATTTAAATATTATAGTAGATTTAAGGAAATATTTTTGTAATGAAAATTAATTTTATAACTTAAGATATTTAGTATAAGAGAATAAGATTGTAGTTAACTATTTAAAGTAAAAGAAACTATACTTTGAAGTATTAAGAATCTGAAAATTCATTTGAGAAGAAAAGATTGGGGCTCAATAATGTAAAGGCTATGAAATACTTATAAGGTAAAGGAATGCTTTGAGTTTCAAATTTAGCGAAAGAAAGGTGATGTTCAAAATCATTAAAGACTATCCAGATATAGTAATCCTCACTTGAAATGGAATGCTTTGAGTTTCAAATTTAGGAAAAGAAAGGTGATGTTCAAAATCATTAAAGACTATCCAGATAAAGTAATCCTCACTTGAAAATCAAAAAAGAAAGGATTGAAAACAATCCCTGAAAAGAAAAGAAAAATATATAGGATTGAAAGCAGAAAAGAAAGGATTGAAAATAATCCCTGAATAGAAAAGAAAAATATATAGGATTGAAAGCAATTCAAATGAAAAAGAGAAAAGAAAGAAAAAAAATTATGGAAATGAGGAGAAGCTTGAGGATATGCCTAAACAAAAGTTGGCTTCAGTGGACCTACCTAAAGGAAAAACCTAAATACATTCTTGAACTTATATTTATGGAATAGATCTTTTACTAGTAGNCAGACCAATTTAAAAACTTATGAATCTCATGAGAAATGGAGAACTGGGAGTAGAAGTCAAGAACCTTCTATTAGTAGATTTGAAGACTTTTGAATCCCATGAGAAATGGAGAACTGGGAGTAGAAGTCAAGAACCTTCTACTAGTAGAGATGTCCTACAAGTTATGACCTTCCACCTTCTAGTTCCCCTACCCTCTCTGATTTGATGAATGAGTTTCATGAGAAATGGAGAACTGGAAGTAGGAGTCAAGAACCTTCTACTAGTAGAGATGTCCCCTCCTATGACCTTCCACCTTCTAGTTCCCCTACCCTCTCTGATTTGATGAATGAATTAACTTGCAGCAGAAGAGTTTCCACCTTTTAGTTCCCTTACCCTCTCTAATTTCATGAATGAGTTAACCTTGCAGCAGAAAAGCATAAACTTGATGAGTGAAAGGATTGGAGGTTTAGAACGAAGACACGACTATGATAGTGAGTACTTGTAGAGGCATTCAAATTTTGAGGTAGCCTATTATGAAGCTCAGGCCCGACACTACAAAGGTGAGCCTAATGTTACTTTTCCTGAGTGCCCCTGATATACTCAGTATCAACCCAATCCACCTGCTGATCAAGGCGATGAAGATATAGCTTGGGATTTTGATATTGAATGAAATTGATGTACTTATGTTTGTATTTTTATTTTATGTAAACTTTTTGTAATAAAAATGGATGTTTACGTATTTGGACTATCATTTTTATTATTTTGTGTACTTGATAATTTTAATTTTTATTATGAAGTTAGTGTTATAGTTAAATGTGCATGTGTAATTTAAAAGATGTTGTGTAGTATTGTCGATGGTAATGTAATGTGATTTTTATTTTTGCATTTTAATTTTAATTTTTTTGTATAGTATTGTGGTTGTGTTAGGAAATGTTGTGCTTGTTTTAGTTTTATACTTATTTCAAAATTTCACTTCCCAGAACATCCTGTAGTGATTTATTTGTGTAGAGAGCTCCTAATATTACAGACCAGGTGAAGTAAAAATTTGAGAAGGCCTGCAGAAATTTCAGAGTGACGAAAATGCCTACAATACTGAGGTATGATTTATATTTATGGTTTTTCTTTCCACCTGTATTATTTCATATTTAAAAATTTAAGTTTGGGGGAGGGAAGAAAAAATTAACTATTAAATGTCCTCTATTTCAATTTTTTCAAAAATTATTTATATGATTTTATGTAGTGAATTTAATTCAGGTAACTATATTTTTGTAGCTATTTAAATATTATGGTAGGTTTAAAGAAATATTTTTGTAATGAAAGTTAATTTTTTAACTTAAGATATTTAGTATAAAAGAATAAGATTAAGTTAAGTATTTAAAGTAAAGGAAACTATATTTTGAAGTATTAAGAATCTGGAAATTCATTGAAGAAGAAAAGGTTGGGGCTCAATGATGTAAAAACTATGAAATATTTATAAGGTAAAGGAATGCTTTGAGTTTCAAATTTAGGGAAAGAAAAGTGAAGTTCAAAATCATTAAAGGCTATCCAGATATAGTAATCCTCACTTGAAAAGGAGAAAAAAAAGGATTGAAAACAATTCCTAAAAAGAATAGAAAAATATATATGATTGAAAGCAATCCAAATGAAAAAGATAAAAGAAAGGAAAAAAATTAATTATAGAAGTGAGGAGAAGCTTAAGGATTTTCCTAATCAAAAATTGACTTCACTGGACCTACATAATGAGAAAATTTAAATACATTCCTGAAATTAAATTTATGGAATAAATCTTTTACTATTAGAGTTCTCATGAAGTTCCTATTTTTTTGATATTCTAAGTGACTTAATATTATGACATATAGTCATTCTTGAAATAAATAGAAGACTATAACTCTTAAACTTGATGACTAGATAATCTTGTGGCTACAGAGTTAATTCAATTACTTGAATTTTTTCTGAAAATCTCACTATGATATTTATTTAAATCAAACTTATAGTATTTCTAAACTAACACTTTACTACAGTAGATCATAACTTTTATGTAGTACTAAAATTACTTGAGGACAAGTAATAGTTAATTTTGGGGGATTTTGACCGAAGTAAAAAATGATGAGATTTTCATGCCTATTTTATACTATTTTTGATGATTTTGTACTTTAAAGAAAGGTATTTTTGTAGCAAAAAGATGCAAAAGGGAGCAAATTTGGAGCGAAAAGGACCAAAATGTGCAGAATTGAACTAGGCCGTCGACGGCGCCATCAACCCTGCTGAAGGCTAGATTTTTCTGAGACTCCAAATTTAATTCATTAAGTAGGTCCGCTGACGGTGCCCCGAGGCCGCCGACGGCGAGCTCGATGGTTATGCCTACTCAAGTTTTGGATAAGGCCAAATTTTGAAGGGATGCTTAGGCAACTCTTGGGAAAGCTCATCCACAACTATAAAAGAATATTTTGGCCAAACATTAGAGAGGTCCTGGAGGTTAAAGAGGTCCTGAAAGTTAGAGAGGTTCCATTAGTGTATAGAATTTCCAACAGTGTGTAACAATTGTGAGGAATTCTTTGAGAGAATGTAAGAGTGGAGGGAAAGTGAGAGATTTCTTCCTCCTTGCTACTTCGAAGAGGAATTATATGTACTGTAAAGAAAGGAAGAGATTCAGAGAAACTTCGAGGAGTGTTCTTGGGGAGAAATTAGAGATAAGTTATTTACTTGTTAGAGTTGGTATGGCTTTGATTTTATATATGAATTCCTAGTTTTGTTGTGTTTTCCCCATGAGATTTGAGTAGTTTTCTGTCTTTCTCCTTGTCTCGAGATTTGTGAAATGGTGATTTGAATTGGTGAAGCAATAAAAATGTTTAAGAAATTGTGATGATCTTTTCAGTATGATCTTAATTTACTTTCAATCTAGTCAATTGATTTGTTAAAATATGTTGAGTTTTACAATTAAAGTGAAGATTACATCCAAGATCAGGAAGGTCAAAGCCCTTGGAAGTTGGGTGCAAATAAATAGGGAAATAATATTATCGGGGGTAGAATTGGAGATTTTAAAGTGACCGACTAAAATCCCCAATTCAGTCCTATCGTTTGGGTGATGAAGTGTAGATGTTAGCCCTCAGGTGAGGGGAACGTGGGAGCTCCGAAGTGAAAGCTGGTATCCTCCCAGCCTAGCCACAGACTCAGTAAACAAGCGTAGGATTAGTCAATGTTCTTTATGCCTGGACCAAAGGGTAAGGAATAGGTTTGTTCCTATTTGGCATAATATAAATTGAACTAATTCACCTTATCCATTCACTATAATTTCTTGACAAGGAGAAGGATTCTTTCTTATATATTGAATATCATAAGTAAACCCTCCTTAGTATCATTAGTTATTTAATAGTTATTAAAATTATAGATTTATTTCAATTTCCTATTAGTTACAGAAAAGCAAATTGAACTTCGCTGTTGTGATTAAATTATTATTTTTCTAAAACCTTAGTTCGCAGTTCTAAAAACACTCCCTGTGGGATCGATATCTAGGACTCCATTAGAGTCCTATATTACTTGAGCGATACATATACTTGCGTAAGTGTGACTTTACACTCTATTAGAGCCCTATATTACTTGAGTGATACGTATACTTGCGTTGATAAGTGTGACTTTACAATTATTAAATATTTATTACGTCCATATTTATTTTATATTTTAAGCATATATAAAGTCGTGGTCACTTGATACGACTGATGAGGAGGATGAAGTTAATAGAAGAGGATTCCACTGAAGACTTTCCATTCCGACCCTTCTACAACCTCTTCGTTCATGTGCAATCAATGGGTGATCTCAGAGGCCCCTTCTACAACCTCTTCGTTCATGTGCAATCAATGGGTGATCTCAGAGGAGAATCGAGTACTGAATTTGAGGATTAGTATATTTATACTACTCTATCTGTCTATCTATGTATTTCAATTTAAGCTTTGTATTTGCTTTGCTTTAGAATTATGCTTTTTGATCTATGTATAGTTGAGACTAAGCATAGGTTGTTTTGTTTTCAGCATTTTGAGCGTTGTGGGTTGGATTGCGACGCTGAATTAATGTATTGAGGTTGAGAAAATACCAAACTTAGGTCTGTTATGTAACGTCCGTTGTACTGCTTAGAATTTATATATAAATATGATGTTTTGTGTTTTGAAAGTTTATATGTGCTAAGTACATCATTTAGTCACTTAAAATTATGTATATAATAATTAAAAAGATGTCGTTAAGGCTTGAAATTGATCGAAATTGCAAAAATCCAGAATTTGGACAAAATAAATAGAGCCCGCCGATGGAGCCCTCGACGCCGCCGATGGTGGATTTTTCCCGAGACTCAGGAATAAATTCCAATAGAGCGCGCCAACGGCGCCATCGACTCCACCGACGGTGAGCTCATGAAAAAACACCTTTAATCGCAATTTTGACCAGTCAACCGCCACTATTCATCATCCCCTTCCTCCTAAAAATGTCATTTTTAAACTAGGGCTTGAAAGATCTTGGATTGGGAGGCAATTTCATGGCTTTTTGACACCGGATTTGATCATCTTTAGGTAAGAGCTTCGCTCCAAGCTAAAAAGATCTGATTTTCACCATGGATTTCTTCCACATTGAGGAGATCTGAAAAATTTGAAAATGTGAAGAAAACTTGGGAAGAAATTCATGGATCTTAATGTTGAACTCTTTGAATTACCATTGGAAGCCATAATTTTCATATTTGAAGTAATTTTTGAAATTTTTCTATAATTTGATTAGATTTAAATGGCTCCATGTCAAAAAAGAAGAGTTGAGTTCGACAAGTCTCGCTTCGTCAATGCGATGGCTCAAACAAAATTTACTTTCATATTTAAAAGAAAGAAGGGCATACAAGATCGAGTTTTTGAAAGTCTGGGAGCAGAAATCGAACGAGTTATTGCCGAGCGGAGGTGGGAAAACTTTTGTTACACCCCCAATAAAGCTGATGCAACTGTTGTGAAGGAGTTCTACGCCAACGTGATCTATTCTGAAGATGGAATAGTTCAAGTGCGTGGATTTCTTATTGAGTTTACTGTCGCTCGATCAACACTTTTTTACGAAATATCAAATTCTTATAGTTGTCACTATGAATCCTTTAGTACAATGGAAGACCCCCTCAATAATGTGATCAACTTTCTCACTGATGGGAAAGGAAATGGAAGATAAAGCAGCGAGAATGGGTAAATTTTTCTGCTTCCATGCTGAATGTCACCTCTAAGGCTTTGTTGACCTCATTTTTAGTTGAGGTTTAGTTCTTCCTCTTTAGTAGCCTAAGGTCTAGCCATAGGACTTTTCCTGTTGACTATTCCTAAAAAACTAGTCATGAAACCCTCACCATTAGAAATTCTACCCTTCTCTTCTCAACTTGAAGTTCCACATTTTGGTCCTAACCTCTACGTACTTAGTAGGTGGGGTCATTATGGGGGAAACTCAAGATGAGTCACCCTTAGGATTGCTGGACCTTAAGGTTAATCCTGGGTGTTGGTCTGGAGCTAAGGCATTATCCACACTCACAATCACTCACAACCCTGAACTCAAATTTCTAGCCTAGATCCCTTGATCTTTTGGACTCACTACACTTATCTTCACTCACAATCACTCACAACCCTGAACTCAAATTTCTAGCCTAGATCCCTTGATCTTTTGGGTCCTCATGTAGATGGTCCCCTAAACCTACTAGCCCTAGGGCTATGGTTTGGCTAAGACCACTATCGTGTAGATGGTCCCCTAAACCTACTAGCCCTAGGGCTATGGTTTGGCTAAGACCACTATGTAGCTTCTAGCCTAGTTCCCTTGATCTTTTGGGATACTCATGTAGATGGTCCCCTAAACCTACTAGCCCTAGGGCTATGTTTGGCTAAGACCACTATGTAGAGTTCAAAATAGGGTTTCCATTGGTCCATGGCATACTGGTAATGATTGGTACCTCAACTCTACCGAAATACCCATCTTGGCCTTTTACCCCTAAAACACCCCCTAATTACCAAAATACCCCTCTTTGAGCTTAATATCCCAAAAATTACAAAAATTCCCAAAAAATCCCAATAAATTTCAAATATTTCCAACTCGAAAAATTCCCATAAAATCCCAATAAAACTTAAATATTCCCAATTTCATTTTTCTCAACTTAAAAATTCCAAAAATTCTAAAATTCCCAAAAAATCCCAATAAATCCCTAATATTCCCAATTTCATTTCTCTTAACTACCCCATGACCTAATTTGGCCAATTTGACCATCTTTAACAAAAATCCTCAAATTGCCCTTTAAAGATTCAAATTTCCCCAAATCCATCTCAAATGTCCACCAATTTGATCTCAATTGACCACAATTCCAATCCCAAACTGAAAATAACTTTTTATATGACCAAACAAAACTAAATCCAAGCTCAATTGGTCCATGATTTGAGCCCAATTTTGATTTGGGTCAAAACCCCAATTTTGACATGTGAACCTAATCTCACCAAATTGAACCCATAGCCTAGTAAATTGGCCTCAATTGATGTTGAAAAATCAAATCTCACCAAATTGAACCCATAGCCTAGTCAATTGGCCTCAATTAATGTTGAAAAATCTTCATCTGACCAAATTGAACCCATAGCCTAGTCAATTGGCCTCAATTAATGTTGCAAAATCTTTACCTCACTAAATTGAAACCACAGGCCTAGTCAATTGGCCTCAATTAATGTTTCAAAATCTTTATGACATTCTTATACATCAAAATCAACCATCAATGGCCTTGGTGAAGCCTCAAATCCATTTGATTTTGGCCTAAATCTAAAATTCCCAAATTTAGACTAATTGGGTGTCCCTAAATTTGACCCAATTGATTGCCTTAACCTCAAAATTGTCATCCAATTCATGTTGAAAACTCTTCATAAGGTCCCTATTGATCATTTACAACAATCAATTTGGACTTAGCCCAAGGCTAACCCAAGCTAGAGCCAAGCCTAGCCCAACATGACCAAATTGATTAAAGTTCAAATATCCCTCAAATTAGCCCTTCAATTGGACTCAAAACCAACAAGCCTAGCCCATTTAAAATAATCAATTTGGACTTAGCCCAAGGCTAACCCAAGCTAGACCTAAGCCTAGCCCATTGACCATTAAAAATAATCAATTTGGACTTAGCCCAAGGCTAACCCAAGCTAGACCCAAGCCTAGCTCAACATGAAAACTCTTCATGAGGTCCCTATTGACAATTTACAATAATCAATTTGGACTTAGCCCAAGGCTAACCCAAGCTAGACCCAAGCCTAGCTCAACATGACCAAATGATTAAAGTTCAAAATTCCCTCAAATTGACCTCCAATTGAGCTCAAAAACACTTCCATCCTTCACCAAAGTTATTCCTTATGACCACCTACACCAAATGCAATATTAAATTGAGCCAATTGACATGGCTAACCTAGCCCAAACCCAAATTTTGGTCATTTGCACCCACTTGGACCCATACACTAAATGTGACCTAACCACCTTAAAGCCACCAAATTAACTGCACCACAGCCATTAGTTGGACTTAATGACCCGTCCAAACACCATGAAACCACCTAAATCAATCCATGGACCAAAGTTCCCCCAAATTAAGGGATCTTATTTCCAAAAATGCACATGCTTAAGATATCTTTGCCAAATAATTGTCATGGATTCCTATGGGTTCCCTGAGCTCCTAGCCACCTCCCCCTGGCTGGCCGGCCAGTGACACATTCGCATTAAATTGTTGTGATGGATTCCTCTGGGTTCCCTAAGCTCCTAGCCACCTCCCCCTGTCCGGCCGGCCAGCCTAGTGGCCAGAAAACCCCAAAACTGAGAGCCACCCCCATGGCACCTCACCCAAATCAAACCTAGAGTCCAGCTCATCCAAATCACTCTATGGAGCTCCTCTGCCCTCCACCTAAGCACCACAATGCACCCAAACTTATGCCCTGAGAGCCACCCCATGGACATTTTTATAAAAACTCACCTCCCACGGCCATGGGAGGTGTGCTGAAATTTCCTTAGAGAGGTCTCTCCAAACTTCACACAGAGCTTCCCCAAGATCCCCTCAGTCCATTCCAACCATTTTCCCTCATCCATTCCCATTGTCGGAGCTCAATTTTGAGCATGAAACCCTGCGGGAAATCAGGACAGAACCCAATACACCTCCACACTCCACCAAACTTCAATTTCTTGTGCCCACACCTTCACAAGAGTTAAAGAAGCTAAAGCCCCATCATATCCCTCTTCCACAGAGCCTCTACCATAGCTCTAGATAAACACCCAAATCCGGCCGTGATCAAATTCTTACCTAGGCCTTACACCAAGACCAGGGACTCAATCCCCAGCCTCCTTGGACCCCAACGAATGTGTCAAGCACCTCTGATCGAAGCTTCCCTTCTCAGAGCAAAGGTATAAAACTCGTCCTCCTCCCGAGCTTGTTTTGATCCTCCATTTACTTAAGCTTGATTTCATGACACCTTAACCGTATGGATGTCTTCGTCTCACTTACTGAACATGCCAAGCACCTCTGATCGAAGCCTCCCTTCTCAGAGCAAAGGTATAAAACTCCTCCTCCTCCCGAGCTTATTTTGATTCCCCATTTACTTAAGCTTGATCAAAGTATAAAACTCCTCCTCCTCCCGAGCTTGTTTTGATCCTCCATTTACTTAAACTTGATTTCATTGCAATTAACCATATGGATGTGTTCGTCTCACTAAGTCGAGTCCATAGGATCAAACCCAAAGTGATTTGGTTGAGTCTAGGCCGAGATCTTAAGGTCTCCTCCTTCCGAGCTTGTTTTGATCCTCCATTTACTTAAGCTTGATTTCATGGCACCTTAACCGTATGGATATGTTCGTCTCACTTAGACGAGTCCATAGGATCAAACCCGAAGTGATTTGGTTGAGTCTAGGCTAAGATCTTAAGGTTTTAGTTCTCCATTTACATAAGCTTGATTTCATGGCATCTTAACCGTATGGATGTGTTCGTCTCACTTAGACGAGTCCATCTTTCATAGCTTATTAACCGTATAGATGTGTTTGTCTCACTTAGACGAGTCCATAGGATCAAAACCGAAGTGATTTGGTTGAGTCTAGGCTAAGATCTTAGGGTTTTAGTGTGGACGGTCACGGGATCAGAAGTTATTTGGTTGAGTCTAGGCCAAGATCTTAAGGTTTTAGTGTGGACGGGCACGGGATCATTCTATCAGGGATGATGACGGGGAGCCGTCCGATCGATCATGATTAAATGGACGGGGTAGATCGAGTTGGACAGCGCTTCGGGACGTAAACAGCGGGCCAGCAAGCTACGTGGACGGCGGCGTCCAACTAGAGCGCGCCACGCATGCCTTCGGAGCTGCCTAGGATCTAGTCAGCACGCGTTGTTTAAATAGATAAATAGGGCTTTTTCCTATTTATTTAAATACCTCTAACTTAGAAAATCCATAAATTTGTGTAGAAAAATCACAAAAATAAAGAAAAATACGTTTTTGCTCAGTGAATAGAGGAGAATAATGTGGAATAATTTTCAAGTCCATTTGGTGCATATTTTATTTTTAATTAATTAAACACTGTTTTGAATCATTTGCACATCACCTTGGCTTGAAATTTTGACATGTTGTAGCCTCTGTAAGGGGGCATTCTCTGATTTTTCAAAAGTCTAATGAGGTTCCTATATAGAGATCCTTATTTTTCAAGTTATTTCACACCATTTCCTTAAAATAATCATGGAAATTAGCATACTGGTTATTAAATCCTAAAAAAATTTTGAAGGTCTACCATGACCAGAGAAACCTTTGAAAATAATTTCATGGGTCAAGTCAATTAAAACGCAAGGTCTACCATGACCAGAGAAACCTTTGAAAATAATTTCATGGGTCAGGTCATTTAAAACATCCTTAAATTTTCCAAATACTAAATCACTCAGAAAAACCTTTGGAAATAATTTTATGGGTCAAGTCATTTAAAATGCACTTAAATTTTGCAAATACCATGAAAATTAGCATATTGATTATAAAATTCTAAGAAAATTTTGGAAGGTCCACCATGACTAGAGAAGAAAATCCTAAAAAAATTTTGGAAGGTCCACCATGACTAGAGAAACCTTTGGAAATAATTTCAGTGAACTTAAATTTTGCAAACACTAAATCACTAAGATAATTAATTTTGGAAAATATAAACATTGTCTTTAAATTTTACAAACACTAAATCACTAAGATAATTAATTTTGGAAAATTTAAACATTTATCTTAAATTTTACAAACACTAAATCACTAAGATTATTAATTTTGGAAAATATAAACATTTAAACCAAATAGTCATTTAAAACTACTTAAATTTTTCAAATACTAAATCACTAAAATAATTAATTTTGAAAAATGTAAACATTTAAATGACTTGATTTCTGATCTCCATTGTGATTTATGATCCAGAGATCTCATCATAAGAGTTTCAAAATATCTTGAGTCCATTTAATAACTTAAATTGATTTTTAAAGATATATATCACTCTTAACACATAAATGATTTTTTAAAAATCAAGATATAACTCAAAAAATTATGAAACTTAGTTTTTTGAGTTCTCTGTGATTAGGGCTATTTTCTCTAATATTTAGAATAAAAACATGATTTTTAGCCTATTTTAAATATTTAAAAATTCATAAAAAAAATATTTAAAATAAAAACTTAATTTTTTGCCTATTTTAAGTATTTAAATAATTAAAAATTCATAAAAAGAGTAAAAACTTGATTTTTAGCTTATTTTAAATATTTAAATAATTAAAAAATTTCATAAAAATCATAAAAATAATAAAACTCATAGAAATGTTCTAAATTGTTTTCTAACCACCAAGGAACAATTAGAATATTTTTCTTGATTTTCTAAATAAAGATACTGAATTTCAAAGCTTAAAAATAATTTTTAAAAAAGGCTAAAAATGAGTTTTTACTAAAACAATTTCAATAAATCAAAAAAAAATCAAACAAAAATCAAAAAAATATAAAATTTACTCCTCTGAGTTCTCTAACCTTAAGGAGATTTTTCAAAAATACAAAACTTAATTTTCATAACTTAAAAATATTTTATTTTATTAAATATGCCAGATATTAAAATAATTCTAATAAATTACAGAGAATTCAAAAAATTATGAAATTTGATCCAAAGGCTTCTCTGGTCTAGGTATACCTCCAGTAAATATTTCAAGGGATTATAATATACCTTGGTCAAGTTAGGAACTTTCTTTGAAAAATCCTATTTTTGCCTTAAAATAATTATATAAATTAATGTAAATTTTAAAAAATCACATTTTCTCCTCTGATGTCTTAATTGACCCATTAAAGAGGTATAATAAAAATTTTAAAGTCATTTGAATTTAATTTGACAAATTATGAAGTGTTAAAGCCTTAGGGGCAAATGTGTAATTTGGGAATCTTGCCTTAATTAACATTTAGGCTTAATTCAAGGAGGGGAATGGGTAACCTTTAATCTTTAATCATTTATTTGATGCTTGAAGTACAAAGGGGTTAATTGATAGAAACCAATTTCACTCTCTTAATTAAGATTAATAAATTTCTAAATTATTAAAATTTGGAAGTTTATTAAAATTAAATGTCTGGACTTAAGGGTATGACTTTTGGAGCTAATAATTAATCAATTTAATACTCCTATGTTGACTTTCAAATAAAATTCAAATCATCAATCATGACTACTTAAAACTTAACCCTCTAATTAAGACACCACCTAGGTTTTAAAGGGCTTAATGGTGACTTAGGTTAAATCAAAAATTGACTATATGAGGATTAGAGAAATAAATATAAACAAATTCAAACGTCCTTAAAACACCACTAAGCCCAATTAGGATTAAAATTTGGCTAGGTGTTCAAATTACACTAACTTGCCCCTTTAAGGGTCTTCACCCACATAATACTTAAATTGAATCACAAGTGATAATTACCCTATTTTCTCTTTAAGAGTCTTCACCCACATAATTTTCAAATTAAATGATAAGTGATAATTACCCTATTCTTTTTAAGGGTCTTCACCCACATAATTCTTAAATTGAATCACAAGTGATAATTACCCTATTCTTAGATAATTGAGACATTAATGCTCACTGAGTAATAAGGGTATTTACAAGATGAACCATTAAGCAACCTAATAAGTTTAAATGGACTCGAGGCTTTTCACTAGTTGGTGAGAGGGAGGCATGGACCTGCTTCCTCCTCCTNAACAAGTCATTAAGCAACATTATAAGTTTAAATGGACTCGAGGATTTTCACTAGTTGATGAGAGGGAGACAACGACCTGCTTCCCTCTCCTATCTTGTTGGATACCTCAAAGGCCTATTAAACTTAACATTTTTTTTTGCTTAATGGAATCATCCTTAAACTTTTTAAGGACTCACTAAGATATGACATAGGGTTAGGAAAATTACCAAAATTTTACCTTTCCTGTCCTTTATAAACTGCTTTAACATGCATTTCAAGTTTCAGATGGTGGAACGAGAAGACTCGCCAGGAACGCTTTTACAGTTTATAGTACCGTTTTTCTCCTGCCTTTTCCTTACATGTTTCATGCTTGCGTTTACCTACNGTTAAACTTAATCTACTTTGCTCAATGAAATCATCCTTAATTAAATATTTAGGGACTCACCAAAATATGACATAGGGTTAGGAAAACCACCAGAACATTACTTTTCCTGCTCTTCATAAATGCCCTTACATGCATTTTGAGTTTCAGGTGGTGGAATGAGAAACCCATCATGTACGCTTTTACAGTTTATAGCACCGTCTTTCTTGTGCCCTTTTCCTTACATGCTTTATGCTTAAGTTGTTTCTTTTTATACTTGCATGTATGAAAACAACATAAACTTGCATGTTAACCAAAACCAAAGTCGAAACCAAAACTAAAATCAACCAAGACAAAATTCTCCCCCACAACATTCAAAATATAAATCAACTCAAAATTTAATCACAAACATCACACAAAAATACAACTTCAACTAAATCAAGACGTCTCTATCAGATGATCGAGAATTCCTCAAAGGAGGTGACCTACGGTTGCTAACGAGGCTTCCCACGGGCTAAATGAAATTATGGAACTCATTAAGTTAAGTTTAGTAAGTTCATTTGAACTAATTGAATCTGATAGGAAATAGTGGTACCAGAACAAGGGAACCATAGAATCCTAACCGGTGTCACTCTAATCAACTTTAATATGCCCTCATAAAATTTAAAGAACTTCAACCAAACCGGTGTCGCTCTAATCAACTTTAATATGCCCTCATAAAATTTAAAGAACTTCAAACATACTAATTGGTGTCGCTCTAATCAACTTTAATATGCCCTCATAAAATTTAAAGAACTTCAACCATAGGGACTGGTGTCACTCTAATCAACTTTAATATGCCCTCATAAAATTTAAAGAACTTCAACCATAGGGCCCACTGTTGCTCTAATCAACTTTAATATGCCCTCTATAAAATTTAAAGAACTTCAACCATAGGGCCACCTGAGTTGATATTATAACTTGACACCCTAGAAAACTCAAACTCGTCACGGCAGAGAACTTGGAGCTAGCATGGTGGGTAGCACGACCATCTTCAACAGCAAAACCCGTCTTCTCCAGCTAAACTAATCTTCCTTCCTTAGTCTTAAACAACAAAGTCATAGGACTTCGAGGTTGCTTGCTTATGCTACGTAAATCCTCACCTTATCTTTAGGCCTTTGTATAACCCTATTATACAATATAAGCCCTAAAAGGTTATCGTTTGTTATGACCAAAATCCTCACTTCTTCCAGGCTATTTGTGTGATCATTTCACACGAATGTAAGCCCTAACTAATAAAATTAGCAGGATGAAACACCTAAATATTTCTCCTCAAAATTGAAGCCAAACATTAAGATAGCTTGGGAAGTCACCAAGGTTCGCCTCTAGATCCATGACATCCTCTAGTCCTTCCTCCTTTGGATTCTACAACAAAATGTTCCAAATTTGAACTAATTCCCTTTCACACCTCTATGTCCGATCTCATTGAAAAGTCCTATCATTTGAAACTCCTTCAAGACAATATTTCTTAAATTTTATCGAGAGTCTTCTTAGATGACCTTAGTCATTTAAGATGTAATTAACTAAGGGGCTTGCCCTTATAGGAAGCATGTCCGACCCCAGCTTAATATAAACCCTATTTATTCCTTTATATTAAATAGGAGAACTTGTCGGCAAATACAAACGGTTTCACAGACCAGACAGACATAATACTTTCCTTAGTTTATTTGATCGAGCATCATCCTCAAGTCTTGTGTTTATCCTTCGTGATAGATACACTATTTGAGGTACAGTGCTCTTTCATTTTAAATCATGAAAAATATGGGGTCAGTTTAATTTCATATTTCAACGTCCTTCCGAAGCGGGCGACGGGATTTCGATTCTGGTGACCGAAAGCTTCTTACGGGAAACTCCCCACAAAACTTACTCAACACCAAAAATAGCGCTGATAGTTTGCATTAAACTAATTTTTATGTTAGTGTTTTTATGTTAAGTTTGTGAATTTGATATGTTGTATTAGTATACTTGAATTTTTTGGATTGTTTGTATTGGAAATCTATTACTTGTGCAAATGAAAGTTGTGATAAGATTGGAAGATGAATAATTAGTAAAATGATGGTTAATCATGTAAATTAGGTTTTGGAGGCCTTAGTTTTGTTGTGATTTTAATAAAAAAAATTCAAAATTTTGCAAAATTATTCACTGGCTCTCCAAGGTGCCAAAACCTAGCTTCTACCTGCCAGTTTCTAAAGTGTAGAGCACGTAACTGCCAAATCCAAGGCTTAGGCACCAAACTAGTTGAACTATAGGTTCAACCCTTAAAATTACATAAAACTCTGGTTCTTCGCCATTTTTAGTGCTCGAATCCATCTTCTTCCTTCAAACGCACACCAACACATCCTTAGAGCTTCTTCTACCTTGCGATTTTTAGTGATTTAAGGCTAAACACTTCAGATTTCTTCTTCTCTAGGTAAGGTCTACACTTTACCTATGAAATTTTCTTCTTTAACCATGGATTTCATCTACATTGTGAAAATGCCAAAAATTTTGAGAAAATTTTGAGAAATTAGTAAAAATCTATGGTGAAAAGCTTATTAGCTTGGAAAATGCTCGTAGGAGCCATTAGAAATTATATTTGAAATTCATTTGGATTTTTATTAGATTTGAAATGGCTCCTATTACAAAAAAGGGAAAGGGAAAGGAATTCATTGATCAAAGTAAATTGACATGTCTAAAAGCTCAAGATCGGTACAACGATTTACTTTTTATCAAAGAAGTTTATTGCAGAAAAAAGCTTTTCTAGATCTGGTGATTCTTTGGAAATTCTAATTGTAGTGTTTCACTAGGATGGTTTCTGCTACTTCACTATTCTAATATTTATTTTTGTTGTTCGAGATTTTTATGTGAATAACAGATGCGTCTAACGATGAAGTATTTATTAGAGAGAGGAGAGTAGAGTTTACCTATGAGCAGATCAATGTCTTATACCAGTTGCTTGTTATACATGATTGCTACTACTCATCATTCAAGCCTATTGAGGAGCAGTTGGATGAGATTATAGCATTTCTAACTGATGGACGTGAAGCTGGAAAATTAAGAATGACAACAAGGTAAATTTTTCTTCTTCCATTCTTCATACCCCATCTAAGGCATGATACTATTTTATCTCTATTCACCTTCTTACTACAAACCATTTGAGTGAAGTGACTCAGGAGAGAGCCACTTTGAATAATTGCATTCAAAAGATGAAACCTATTGATATTGTCTCTCTCTCATTAATAAGTTCATCATCAGTTCTTTTACGGGAGGTTCTACTTAACAGTGACTTTTTGTATGCTTAAAATATAAGATAAATATGGACGTAATAAATATTCAATAATTGTAATGTCACACTTATCAACGCAAGTATATGTATCGCTCAAGTAATATAGGGCTCTAATGGAGTCCAAGATATCGATCCCATATGGAGTAGTTTAGAATTACAAACTAAGGTTTTAGAAAAATAATACTTTAATTACAACAACGAAGTTCAGTTTGCTTATCTGTCACTAAAAGGAAATTGAAATAAATAGGTAATTTTAATAACAATTAAATAACTAATGATACTAAGGGGGTTTAATTGTGATATTCAATATATAAGAAAACATCTTTCTCCTTGTCAAGAAATCATAGTGAATGGATAAAATGAATTAGTTCAATTTATATTGTGCCAAATAGGAGCATACCTATTTGTTACCCTTTGGTCCAGGCATAAAGAACATTGATTAATCCTACGCTTGTTTACTGAATCTGCATCGGTCCAGGCATAACAAACATTGAACAATCCTATGCTTGGTTACTGATTCTGCAGCTAGGCGAATAAAGTGAATCAGTTCAAATTGTATTGTGCCAAATAGGAGCATACCTATTCTTTACCCTTTAAATTAGTTCAATTTATATTGTGCCAAATAGGAGCATACATATTCTTTACCCTTTGGTCCAGGTCAGTTCAAATTATATTGTGTCAAATAGGAGCATACCTATTCTTTACCCTTTGGTCCAGGCATAGGTTAAAATTATATTGTGCCAAATAGGAGCATACCTATTCTTTACCCTTTGGTCCAGGCATAAAGAATTTATATTGTGCCAAATAGGAGCATACATATTCTTTACCCTTTGGTCCAGGCATAAAGAACTTATTGTGCCATATTCTTTACCCTTTGGTCCAAGCATAAAGAACATTGACTAATCCTACACCTTGTCAAGAAATTATAGTGAATGGATAAAGTGAATCAGTTCAAATTATATTGTGCCAAATGATATATAAGAAAGCATCCTTCTCTTTGTCAAGAAATTATAGTGAATGGATAAAATGAATTAGTTCAATTTATATTATTGTCAAGAAATTATAGTGAATGGATAAAATGAATTAGTTCAATTTATATTGTGCCAATAGTTTCTCCCTGTCAAGAAATTATAGTGAATGGATAAAGTGAATTGGTTCAAATTATATTGTGCCAAATAGGCACCTATTCTTTACCCTTTGGTCCTGACATAAAGAACATTGACTAATCCTACGCTTGTTTACTGACTATTCTTTACCCTTTGGTCCAGGCATAAAAAACATTGACTAATCCTACACTTGTTTACTGAATCTGCGTGTTACCCTTTGGTCCAGGCATAAAGAACATTGATTAATCCTACGCTTGTTTACTGAATCTGCATCGGTCCAGGCATAACAAACATTGAACAATCCTATGCTTGGTTACTGATTCTGCAGCTAGGCGAATAAAGTGAATCAGTTCAAATTGTATTGTGCCAAATAGGAGCATACCTATTCTTTACCCTTTAAATTAGTTCAATTTATATTGTGCCAAATAGGAGCATACATATTCTTTACCCTTTGGTCCAGGTCAGTTCAAATTATATTGTGTCAAATAGGAGCATACCTATTCTTTACCCTTTGGTCCAGGCATAGGTTAAAATTATATTGTGCCAAATAGGAGCATACCTATTCTTTACCCTTTGGTCCAGGCATAAAGAATTTATATTGTGCCAAATAGGAGCATACATATTCTTTACCCTTTGGTCCAGGCATAAAGAACTTATTGTGCCAGGGCATAGTGAATTAGTTCAAATTATATTATGTCAAATAGGAGCATACCTATTCTTTACCCTTTGGTCCAGGCATAAAGAACATAATTTGTATTGTGCCAAATAGGAGCATACATATTCTTTACCCTTTGGTCCAGGCATAAAGAACATTTGAATTGTGCCAAATAGGAGCATACCTATTCTTTACCCTTTGGTCCAGGCATAAAGAACATTGACCAAATAGGAGCATACCTATTTTTTACCCTTTGGTCCAGGCATAAAGAACATTGACTAATCCTACGCTTATTTATTGAATCTGCAGCTAGGCTGGGAGGATACCGACTCTCACTTCAGAGCTCCCATGTTCCCCTCACCTGAGGACTAACATCTACACTTCAGCACCCAAACAATATGACCAAAATGGGGATTTTAGTTTGTTACTCTAAAATCTCCAATTCTACGCCTGATAATATTATTTCCCTATTTAATTGCACCCAACTTCTAAGGGCTTTGACCTCCCTGAATCTTGGATGTAATATTCACTTTAGTTGTAAAACTCAACATATTTTAACAATTCAATTAGCCAGATTGAAAGTAAATTAAGATCAAAGTGAAAAGATCATCACAATTTCTTAAACATTTTTATGGCTTTACCAATTCAAATCACCATTTCACAAATCTCGCGACAAGGAGAAAGATAGAGAAAACTACAAATATCTCATGGGGAAAACACAACAAAACTCGAAATTCATATATAAAATCAAAGTCATACAAACTGACAGAGAAAACTACTCATAACTCATGGGGAAAACACAACAAAACTCAGAATTCATATATAAAATCAAAGTCATACAAACTACTCAAGTAAATAACTTATCTCTAATTTCTCCCCAAGAATACTCCTTGAAGTTCCTCTAAATCTCTTCCTTTTTTTACAGCACACTAAGTAAATAACTTATCTCTTGTTTCTCCCCAAGAACACTCCTCAAAGTTTCTCTGAATCTCTTCATTTCTTTACAACACACAAAATTCCTCTTCGAAGTGGCAAGGAGGAAGAAATCTCTCACTTTCCCTCGACTCTTACAATCTTTCAAAGAATTCCTCACAATATTGGAACTCTAGTAAATTATTTATACACTAATGTAACCTCTCTAACCTCCAGGACCTTTCTAACATCCAGAACCTCTCTAATTTTCGATCAAAATCTTCTTTTAAAGTTGTGCATGAGCTTTCCCAAGAGTTGCCTAAGCATCCTTTCAAAATTTGGCCTTATCCAAAGCTTAAGTAGGTATAACTGCTGATCATGCCATCGTTGGCCTCAAGGGCGCCGTCGGCGGGCTTCTGAAGAATTTTGTCCTTTAGCCTCGGGAAAAACTTGCCTTCAATGGGGTCGAGGGCGTCGGCGGCGGCCTAGTTCAAATTTCCACATTTTGGTCCTTTTCGCTCCAAATTCGCTCCTTTTTACATCTTTTTGCTCCAATGACCCTAATTCATCATTCATGCAATAAAACATTAAAAATACTTTTCTTTAAAGTGCAATATCATTAAAAATAGTATAAAATAGGTATGAAAATCTCAACATATTTTCCTTTGGTCAAAATCCCCCAAACTTAAGTATCACTTATCCTCAAGTAATTTTAGTACTACATAAAAGTTATGATCTACTACAGTAAAGTTTTAATTCAAAAACACTATAAGTTTGATTTAAATAAATATCATAGTGAGATTTTTAGAAAAAATTCAAGTAATTGAATTAACTTTGTAGCCACAGGATTATCTAGTCATCAAGTTTAAGAGTTGTAGTCTTCTATTTGTTTCAAGAATGACTATATGTTGCAATATTAAGTCTCTTAGAATATCCAAAAGATAGGAACTTCAAGAGAACTCTACTAGTAAAAGACTTATTCTATAAATATAAGTTCAGGAATGTATTTAAGTTTTCCCTTTAGGTAGGTCCAGCGAAGCCAATTTTTGATTAGGAAAATCCTCAAACTTCTGCTCACTTCCATAATTTTTTCTTTCTTTTCTCTTTTTCATTTGGATTGCTTTCAATCCTATACATTTTTATTTTCTTTTCAAAATTAAAAATATTTCAAGCTTCTCCTCAAGCATTTCTTTACCTTATAAATATTTCATAATTTTTACATCATTGAGCCCCAATCTTTTATTCTCAAATGAATTTCCAGATTCTTAAAATTTCAAAATACAGTTTCCTTTACTTTGAATAGTTAACTATAATCTTATTCTTTTATACTAAATATCTTAAGTTACAAAATTTATTTTCATTACAAAAATATTTCTTTAAATCTACCATAATTTTAAATAGTTACAAAAATATAGTTACCTGAATTAAATTCACTACATAAAATCATATAAATAATTTTTGAAAATATTGAAATTGAGGACATCTAATAGTTAATCTTTTTCTTCCCTCCCTCAAACTTAAATTTTTAAATATGAAATAATACACGCGGAAAGAAAAACTATAAATATAAATCATATCTCAATATTGTAAGCATTTTCATCATTTTGAAGTTTTTACAGGCCTTCTCAAATTTTTGCTTCACCTGGTCTGTAATTTCAGGAGCTTTCTACACGTATAAATCATTAGAGGAATTTCTAGGTAATGAAATTTTGAAATAAGTATAAAACTGAAACATGCACAATATTTCCTAACACAACCACAATACTAAACAATTAAAACTAAAATGCAAAATAAAAATCACATTACATTACAATCCACAATACTACTCAACATATATTAAACTACACATGCACATTTAACTATAACATTAATTTTATAACAAAACTTAAAATTATCCAAGTACACAAAATAATAAAAATGAAAGTCCAATTACATAAACATCCATTTCTATTACAAAAAGATTACAGAAATAAAAGTATAACACAAGTACATCAATTTCATTCAATATCAAAATCCCAAGCTATATCTTCATCGCCTTGATCAGCAAGTTGGATTGGGTTGATACTGAGTATATCAGGGGCACTTAGAAAATGTAACATCAGGCTCACCTCTGTAGTGTCGGGCTTGAGCTTCATAATAGGCTACCTGAAAATTTGAATGCCTCTAAAGGTACTCACTATCGTAGTCGTGTCAATGTTCTAAACCCCCAATCCTTTTACTTATCAAGTCTATGCTCTTTTGTTGCAAGGTTAACTTATTCATCAAATCAGAGAGGGTAGGGGAACTAGAGGGTGGAAGGTCATAACTTGTAAAGGGGACATCTCTACTAGTAGAAGGTTCTTGACTTCTACTCCAAGTTCTCCATTTTTCATGAGATTCATATGTCTTTAAATTAGCTTTACTGATGGGTTTCATAATAGTTCTCCATTTCTCATGGGATTCATAAGTCTTCAAATTAACTTTACTAATGGGTTTCATAGAGTTCTCCATTTCTCATGGAATTCATAAGTTTTCAAATTAACTTTACTAATGGGTTTCATAGGGTAAACCCATTCCTCATCTTTTCTCCATTTCTCATGGGATTCATAAGTCTTCAAATTAGCTTTACTAATGGGTTTCATAGGATAGGTCATAGCTTGTAGAGGGGACATCTCTACTAGTAGAAGGTTCTTGACTTCTACTTCCAGTTCTCCATTTAGGGATTGAGGGACATCTCTACTAGTAGAAGGTTCTTGACTTCTACTCCCAATTCTCCATTTCTCATGGGAAAAGTCTTCAAATTAGCTTTACTAATGGGTTTCATAGGATAAACCCATTCTTCATCTCCACTTTTCACTCCAGAATAGCTTACTAATGGGTTTCATAGGATAAACCCATTCTTCGTCTCCACTTTCCACTCTAGAAAGTTTGCAAATTGTATAATAGGTTTTATAAAATAAACCCATTCTTCATCTCCACTTTCCACTCCAAAAAGTTTACGATTTGCATAAAAAAGTTCAGGATGTCCTAGACCTCCACTTGTCTCGCTCCTCGCCGTAGTCAATATATTCTTAAGAATTATTCTCCTCACATTTATAGTTCTACTATTCTTAATAAAGAAATTCAGAATAGCTCCATCTCTAGTTACCTCACTATGGTGATAGGTCAGTAACAGAGTAGAGGAAATGAAATAGTGCTACGCCTTAGAGGTGCATTCAGCATGGAAGCAAAAAAATTTACCCGTTCTCGCTGCTTTATCTTCCATGTTCATTTCCTATCAGTGAGAAAGTTGATAGGGCCTTCCATTGTACTAAAGGATTTATAGTGACAACTATAAGAGTTTGGGACCTCATAAAAAGTATTGATGCGAGCGACACTAAACTCAATAGAAACCTACGCACTTGAACGATTCCATCATCAGAATAAATAACATTAGCGTAGAACTCCTTCAAAATATTTGCATCAGCTTTATTGGTGGTGTAACAAAACTTTTCCCACCTCCGCTCCGTAATAACACGTTCGATCTCTCTTCCAGGACATTCAAAAATGCACTTCTTTCCTTTGAATATGGAAGTGAATTTTGTTTGAGCCATCGCATTGAAGAAGAGAGACTCGTCGAACTCAACTCTTCTCTTTTGATGAGGAGCCATTTCAATCTAATCAAATTATAGAAAAAATTCCAAAAATTACTTCAAATATGCAAATCATGGCTTCCAATAGTAATTCTAAGAGTTTTCAAAAATTACTTGAAATATGCAAATCATGGCTTCCAATGACAATTTAAAGAGTTCAACATTAAGATCCATGAATTTCTTCCCAATTTTTCTTCACATTCTCAAATTTTTCGGATCTCCTCAATGTGGAATAATTCCATTGTGAAAATCAAATAATTTTAGCTTGGAGCGAAGCTCTTACCCAGAGATGATCAAATCTAGTGTCAAAAAGCCTTGAAATTGCCTCCCAATCCAAGATCTCTCAAGCCCTAGGTCGAAAATGGTGTTTTTAGGAGGAAGGGGATGATGAATAGTGGCGGTTGACTGGTCAAAATCACGGTTAAAGGTGTTTTTCGTGATCTCGCCATTAGCGGGGTCAATGGCACCGTCAGCGTGCTCTATTAGAATTAAAATCCTACGTCTCAGGAAAAATCTGCCATCGACGGCGTCGAGGGCGCCGTCGGCGGGCTCTATTGATTTTGTCCACATTCTAGATTTTCACAATTTCGATCAATTAGAAGCCTTAACAACATCTTTTTAATCATTATAGACATAACTTTAAGTAACTAAATGATGTACTTAGCACATATAAACTTTCACAACACAAAACATCACATTTATATATAGATTCCAAGGGGTACAATATACGTTACATAACACACCTAAGTTTGGTATTTCTTAACCTCAATACATTAATTCAGCGTCGCAATCCAAGCCACAACACTCAAAACGCTGAAAACAAAACATCATATGGTTAGTCTCAACTATACAGAGATCTAAAAGCATAATTCTAAAGTAAAGCAAATATAAAGTTCAAATCAAAATATATAGATAGACAGATAAGTAGTAAATATAAATCTACTAATCCTCATACTCGGTACTCGATTCTCCTCTGAGATCACCCATTGATTCGCATGAATAAAGAGGATGTAGAAGGGTCGGAATGGAAATTCTTCAGTGGAATCCTCTTCTATTAACTTCATCCTCCTCATCAGTTGTATCAAGCTATCTTCTAAATGTTCAGAGTGTTCGAAATGTTCCTTCATCCTCCAGTCTAGATGATCGAAGAAATCAGAGATATTATTAATCACATTCATGACATTTGTACCTCCTTTTCTAATTTCTTGATTCGGCACAGGATCACCAGAGGCTTATCGGGGACTAAGGGCTGAACTGGCAATTAATTATGAGATGCTTGATCTACTATAATTGCCATGTCATTTTCATCTTCAAAAACTTAGAATCTCTTAGTTGGATCCAAAGGCTTCCAAGATAGTAGTACCTTTTCTCAATTTTCATAGGACACTTGGAACTGACTGCAAAGTGAGAAAATTGTGGAGGGGTGTTCATGCCCATAAGTTGATCCATGAGCAATCAGGCCCAAAACTGACTTCACAATTATAGATCCAATGTCGATCGACAGTCTCCTTTGGATGCAGTAATCAAAATGCACTTTATTTAGAAACTTTACCGATCTTCATTGTCGGTAACAGTTTCGCAGAAATGAAAAGTGCCAATGTTTTGAAATGGTATTCAGGAGTGTTGCAGAAAAACTAACAAACCCATTTTCTCTCATTTTCCAGTCGTCAGTTTCGTCCGTTAAATATTGGTAAATCTCATTCATCTAGTTTCTCGTTGGGAAGAAATTGGAATAGTGGCAGACAAGAATATTCTATATCATATATAATTTTTTGATCCATGCAGGAGTGAAATTAATCCATCTTCCTCGCACATAAACAACTCCTTGGTTGATTCCATGCAAATTTGCATAAAATTCTTTTACCACTGGAACAACTATGGCGGCGGTACTGTAGCACAGCACTTCTCATCTTCTCCGCACTATCGTTTCTTCAATATCCATCGTGGGATTATTCAATCCATGATTTACGAATCCTCATTCTTTGATTAATCTTTTCTTCGTCAGCAACTTATTGAAGATTCGCTGTGCTTCCGCACGAATAAACTTTGGTCGATTGAAAACTCGCATTCTGAGATTATCAAGGGAATTAGACGCCATAGGAATGAAATTGGTAGAGTTTCACTTCATTTTTGGAGGGAAAATATCAACTAGAAATTGAATTTTTGAGTTTAAAAAGACAATTCCCGCCTAAAAACCGCCAAAAAACCGCCATTTGAACCCATGTAACCGCCAATTCGCCGGTCTCGCTGTCGGCGCGCCTCTGTGTCAATTTTGTCTGGAATTTCAGGAAAAACCCGCCGTCGATGGCGTCAAGGGCGCCGTGGGCGGCGTCAAGGGCACCGTCGGCACTCAAGGCAAAATTTTCATAGTTTCGTTCTGGTTCTAATTCGTTCCAATTTTTCTTCATGGATCCAATTTTTAAGATGTTTCAAGGGTAAATAAGAGTAGTATAGCTTAATACTACCACAAACTAACGATAATTTCAAATAAAAACTACAATAATCACAAATAAAGTAAAGATAAACATGGGTTGCCTCCCATAAAGCACTTGGTTTAATCTCGTCAGCCTAACCTATTTAGGTGTCATTTAGGTTGACTGATCATTAAAACCTCTTTAAAATTTGGTCTTTTACCATAATGATATGGTTTTAATCTATGTCCATTTACTTTAAATCTATTTTCCGTGCTCTGATCTTCAATTTCAACAGCTCCGTAAGCATAAACTTGAGTCACAGTAAAGGGTCCTAACCAATGAGACTTCAATTTTCCAGGAAATAATTTCAGCCTAGTGTTGTAAAGCAAAACTTCTTATCCTGGTTCAAAGTTCTCTTGGTTAATCTTCCGATCATGCCATAACTTTAATTTTTTCTTATAAATTATGTCGTTATCATAAGAATCATTTCTTAACTCTTTCAATTCATTTATTTATAACAATCTCTTCTTACCAGCATCTTTAAAATTATAATTGAATTCATTAATCGCCCAATATGCTTTATGCTCCAATTCTACTGGTAAGTGTAAGTCTTTCCAAAAATCAGTCTGTAAGGATGTTTTATGCTCCAATTCTACTGATAAGTGACAAGTCTTTCCAAAAATCAGTTTGTAAGGAGTCAATCCAATAAGAGTTTTATAAGCAGTCCTGTAAGCCCATAATGTGTTATCCAGTCTAGTGGACCAATCGACTAGAGTTTTATAAGCAGTCCTGACCACAATGAAATATCCAATCTAGTGGGCCAATCTTTCTACTAGGGTTTACAGTCTTTTCAAGTATTTGTTTAATTTCTCTATTAGAAACTTCAGCTAACCCACTGGTTTGTGGATGATAGGCAGTAAAGATTCTATGAATAATATTAAACTTTTCTACCAATCTCTGAATATATTTATTCCTAAAATGGGATCCTTCGTCAGTGATAATCATTCTAGGCATTCCGTATCTAATGAAAACATTTTTCCTTAAAAACCTTGAAACACTTTTAGCGTCACATCGAGGTAAAGCTTGTACTTCAATCCACTTAGAAACGTTGTCTACTGCAATTAATATATATAAGTTTCCAAATGAAGGAATAAATGGTCCCATGAAATCTATTCCCCAAACATCAAAGATCTCATCTTCTAACATGAAATTCAGAGACATTTCATTTCTTCTAGATATATTGCCTACCCGTTGACATCGATCACAGGTTTTTATGTATCTATAAACATCTCTAAAGATAGTAGGCCACTAAAATCTAGCTTATAAAATTTTATAAACAGTTTTATCCATCCCAAAATGTCCTCAAAATTCAGAATCATGACATTTCTGAATGATCAGCTCAGCTTCTTCATAAGTTACACATCTCCTTATAATAAGATCCTTACATTATTTATATAAATAAGGCTCATCCAAAAAATATGCTTTTACATCATGAAAGAAATTCCTTTGTTGTTGTAATATCAACATACGTGGTAGAATATCACTCACAATATAGTTAACAATATCAGCGTACCATGGTATTTTCCACTTCTTAATGTTATAAAGTTGTTCATCAGGGGAACTTTCTTTAATTTGATTGTCACTGTTGTTTAATCCTTGATTTTCTAATCTTGATAAATGATCAACAATTTGATTATTAGTTCCCTTTCTATCAATAACCACAAGATCAAATTATTGCATCAAAAGTATCCATCTAATCAACCTTGGTTTAGCATCCTTCTTTTGCATCAGATATTTTCATCAAAAGTATCCATCTAATTAACCTTGGTTTGGCATCCTTCTTTTGCATTAGATATTTAATAACGTGATCAGTGTGCACAACACATTTAGCTCCAATTAAATAAGATCTAAATTTGTCTAAAGCACCAGTGTGCACAACACATTTAGTCCTAATTAAATAAGATCTAAATTTTTCTAAAGCATACACAATCATCCCCAATTAAATAATATCCGAATTTATCTAAAGCATACACAATTGCTAGTAACTCTTTTTCAGTAACATTATAGTTAATTTCTAAATTTATTTAAAGCATATACAATTGCCAGTAACTCTTTTTCAGTAACAGTATAGTTAATTTGTGCATCAGTAATAGCGTAATATATAACTTTAAAAATCTTTTCATACATTTGTCCAAGAACAGCTCCAATAGCATAATCACTGACTTTAAAAATCTTTTCATACCTTTGTCTAAGAACAGCTCCAATAGCATAATCACTAGCATCACACATCAGTTCAAATGGTTTCTCTCAGTTAGGTAAAACTATAATAGGGGTTGTGATTAATTTTTCCTTTAAAATTTCATACCTTTGTCCAAGAACAGCTCCAATAGCATAATCACTAACATCACACATCAGTTCAAAATAATCTTTTCATACCTTTGTCCAAGAACAGCTCCAATAACATAATCACTAGCATCACACATCAGTTCAAATGTTCCCAGTTATGTGAAACTATAATAGGGGCTGTGATTAATTTTTTCTTTAATTACTCAAAGGCTTTAGTTAGGTGAAACTATAATAGGGGTTGTGATTAATTTTTCCTTTAATAACTCAAAGGCATACAGTTAGGTGAAACTATAATAGGGGCTATGATTAATTTTTCCTTTAATAACTCAAAGGCATTTAAACAGCTTTCAGTAAATTCAAATTTCTTATACTTTTCTAAAAGTTGGCATAGAGGTTTAGTAATTTTTGAAAAATCTTTAATGAAACGCCTGTAAAATTCAACATGTCCAAGAAAACTCCAAACCTTTGTTATATTAGTAGGAGGTGTTAGTTTAAATATAACTTGAATTTTTGCAAGGTATGCTTCCATACAATCTTCCAAAATTTTATGCCCTAACACAATTCCTCCTGCTCCATAAATTGACACTTCTCCCAATTCAGAATCAAATTAGTTCTTTGGCATAACTCTAAAACTTTTTCAAGGTAATTTAAGCATGCGTCAAATGATGTTCCAAATACAAAGAAATCATCCATAAATACTTCCAAGTTAACTTATTAAATATGGACATCTTACATCTCTCGAATGTTGTAGGTGCATTACATAATCCAAAAGGCATTCTTTGAAAAGCAAAAGTTCCAAAAGGACTAGTAAATGCATTACATAATCCAAAAGGCATTCTTTGAAAAGCAAAAGTTCCAAAAGGACTAGTAAATGTTTGATCCTCAGGAGCAATAACAATTTGATGGTAATCGGTATATCCATCTAAAAAAAATATTTGTGCCTAACAACTCTGTCCACTATTTGATCTAAAAAGGGTAAAGAGAATTGATCTTTCTTGGTGGCAATGTTTAATTTTCTATAATCAATGCAAATACATCACCCAGTAACTTGTCTGATAGGTATTAATTCATTTTCTTTTGTCTCAACAGTCACTCCTCCTTTCTTCGGAACACAATGAATAGGACTTACCCATGCACTATCTGAAATAGGATATATAATTCAAGTGTCTAACCATTTTAAAATTTCCTTCTTAACTACTTCTTTCATCATCGGATTTAATCTCTTTTGTGGAACAAATCTTGGTTTATATTGTTCATCTA
Source organism: Phalaenopsis hybrid cultivar (assembly GCA_002079205.1). Taxonomy (NCBI): domain Eukaryota; kingdom Viridiplantae; phylum Streptophyta; class Magnoliopsida; order Asparagales; family Orchidaceae; genus Phalaenopsis; species Phalaenopsis hybrid cultivar. The sequence continues at coordinate 130,543 of JXCR01133490.1, forward strand.
ATATAATTCTGTGCATAGAGATTGAAGGACTGATTCCCTTAATATTAGCTAAGTTCCAACCAAAAGCTTTCTTATATCTTTTCAATGTATCTAACAACCTTTGCTCTTGAAGATCATTTAATTCTGAAGATATAATAACTGGTAATGTAGATTAGTCTCCTAAAAATACATACTTCAAGTGGTTGGGCAGTATTTTTAACTCAAGTTCAGGTGGTTTTGTAATTGATGGGAATAGATTTTTATTGGCATTTTCCGTAATATCCAACATCTCGAATCTTTCCTGAACATAATCTAATTATTCATTTTCTAATTCATCCAAAATAACTTCGTCATTCTTTTCAAATTGTTTGTTTTCTTCAAAATGTTCTTCTTCTTCAAAATGCTTTTTATCTTCAAAAAGTTATTTAAAATGTTTGTTCAGTAGATGTTCAATAATTTCCATGAGAAAACATTCATTATCTCTTTCAACAGTAGGGTATTTCATAGATTTCGCAATGTTAAAAGTCACTTTTTGGTCATTAACTCTCATAGTTAATTCAACTTTTTGAACATCTATCATAGCTTTTCCAGTAGCTAAAAATAGTCTCCCTAAAATAATAGGTATTTCTTTTTCTTCCTCGATATCTAAAATAATGAAATCCATAGGAAAGATAAATTTTTCCAATTTTACTAGCACATCTTCTATAACTTCCTTAGGGTATGTAACTGAATGATCAGCTAACTGTAGAGTTACAGAAGTAGGTGAGACTTCTCCTAATCC
>JXCR01133498.1:0-11107 GCA_002079205.1 Phalaenopsis hybrid cultivar
GATATATTTCACTTTTAATAAGATATTAATTATAATATTTATTTATGTCGGAAGATCCCGTCAATAGAGTGATTATTTAAAATTTTGAGTTGCACGAAAATTCAACACATATTTGATAATTAAAGACTAGTAGGAAGAGATACTAAAAGTTTTTATGTTAAAAAGAAAAAAAATCACGGGAAAATAATCGACTATTTAATGATGAGTACATGGACTCATTCTTCTCCTGAGTTAGAGAAGATTAAATTATAAAATTGATGTACAATATTATTTCAGCAATGATAAACGTAACGACCCGCAAAAACTGCAGTCGATTTCTATGGATGCAATGGTCCAACGTGAATATTGTAAACATTGGTTGTAGCGCTAACTTATCATGGAGGTCATAAATAAAAGGCATGATAATAATTGGTCATTTAGATGGTTGCTTCAAGAGCGTCGGTCGAGCACAAATGCCATAGTAGGGAGTTGCGTGAATCTTGGTAACGTTCGCAGGCCATAAAAACCAAATTGGGAACTACATGAGATGTGATAACATTCATAGGCCATAAAGAGATCGGAGTTTGAGTTGCCTGAGTTATCATAACATTCATAGGCCACAGAGACCGGAGTTGGGAGCTGCATTAGTTGTGATAAAGTCAATAGGTCGCAGAGACTGGAGTTGAAAGTTGCATTAGTTGTGATAACGCTCATCAGCCACAAGCACTGTAGTTGAGAGCTACATGAGCTATGAAAACTTTTGTAGGTCAAGAGACTGAAGTTTGGAGTCACATGAGTTGTGATAACGTTTGTCACCTGCAGAGACCGGTGTTGAGTACTACATAAATAGTGATAACTTTCATATGCCATCTACATAAATAGTGATAACTTTCATATGCCATAGAAGTCAGGAGTTGAGAGTTGCATGAGTTGTGATGATGTCCATTAGTAATAGAGGCCGGTGTTGGAAGTTGCATGAGTTGTGATATTATTTGTAGGTCACAAAGATTAGAGTTGGGAGATACACGAGCTGTGAGAACGTTTACATACTGCAAAGGCTTGAGTTGAGAGCTGCATGATTTGTAGACCACTGACCCGACCCACAATTACGCAGATATTTAGTTTCCAAAAGATGGCAACAAAGTTGACCCAATATATTTTAGCGGATAGTGTGTATAATAAATTTGTTATATAATTCATAGTTTAATTAATGATTTACACACTAGGGGTACTACGCATCATTTCAAGTAATATAGGACTTTCTTTAAAACCACAGTATCAATCCCACGGGAAAGATGAATGGACTAAAAAACTACTATTTATCAACTTATTAAACTCTAATTAAACTCTCGACACTAATTTAGGAAATATGATAGCAAGTTCAGGTGTAAAGGAAAGTTACTAAATTTGTACAAGTTTTATTTCAAAGTTAAAGGTAAAAGCAGAGATTCTAAACTTGTTTAATAAACAAAAGTTCAAATTATGTAAAAGTTTTTTCCCCCTGCAAAGAGATAATAATCAGTGTAGGAATCAAATGTTTAAAAGTTAAAATGTAGTTTTGTGCCAAATCGGAACATATCTATTTTTTACCCTCTCCCTAGTGCATAAAGAACATTGACTTACCTAAAGTAAGTTTCTGATTGATATGGTTATGTTGGGTAGGTTCTAGTTTTTCACTTCTAGATTACCTACTGTGCCTTCTCTATAGGACTAATAAGGCCTTAGGTTCCAACTCAAGATCAAATTGGTAAAGGTTCTAGCCTGTCACCCTAGAATCGTCAATTCTACGCCCATCAAAACTTATCTACCTATCTATTTGCACCAACCCATGGATTACCTTTTCACACATGAAATTAGTGTGATTCTTACTAGTTGAGGAATACATAGCCCCTCAAATCATTATGGACTCATAATGAATTTTAACATTCCAATTCGCCATATTGAAAATGTAAATGAAGAACGAAGTAAAGAATCATCATAAGTATGGAATAATAGAAATCTTAAATAATTCTAATCCTACACATGATTAATTCTTATTGCAAGGAGAAAGAAAAGGAAAACTACTCAGAATTCATGGGGATAACACAACCAAACATAATTTATATTAAACTCTAAGTTTACACAATAAAATAAAACTTAAACAAAAATACAAGGTACTTATGTTAAACTTCTCTCCAAGAAAATCCTTTGGAGTTCTGTTGATGTATTCTTCCTCCAATAAACACACAAAAATAAACTCTAAAAAGACTCTCACTCACACCCACACACCACAAACTAAGACTCAAGACACCCACCAAAAGCTCTCTTTTTCGATTAGCTAATGACTCTATTAAATAAAGCTTCAAAATCACCAAGAGTCACCCCAAGAACCTCTTCAAAATTCATCCAAATTTAATATTAAAAGGTTCAAACCGATTCCAACGCTTAGGCACCCAACTATGGCGCCTAGGCGCGAGCCTTCTAGAAACCACAATTAACTAACTTGTGCCTAGGCGCCAAATCCTGACGCCTAGGCGGCAGGTCAATTTTTGTTCCTTAGCTCCATTTGACTTTATTTTGCTCCATTTTTGCTCCTTTTTATCTTAAACTCTATTTCTTGTACATGAAATAAAAAACACACATAATACTTTTCATTAAAGCACAATATTTTTAAAAATGAGTATAAAATGTACATATAAAAGTAGGTAATTTTAATGAATGTCATTTCTCTCAAACTTAACGTTAATTGTCCTAAAGTAAATCATCTATTTTCTAACATAAAATATTTTAACTGATGGTGGTGGGTTTCATTAAAGATTACTATATTTTTGCCCTATAAATGTAATAGTGGAACTTTAAAAAAATTCTTAATAACTCGGGATAAAACTAAGGTGTAAGAATATCTAATACTTAAGTTAAGAATTATGATTTACTATTCATTTCAGAAATAATTGTAATTTGTCTAACTCAGGAATCTTAGAAGAATCAAAAGAAAGAATTATATGAGAACTTTTACTAATAAAGATTTAACTAATACATTTAAACTTAAGAAAAAGCTCAGAAATGTAAGTAAGTTTCTTTCTTTAAGATAATTCAAGTAAAAAAAATTATTAATTAAGTATTTTTTCAAGCTTCTCCTCACATATTTTTCTTTTTAGTTTTCTTTTTTTTTTCTTTTTCTTTCTCTTTTAGGATTATTTTCAATCCTTTCTTTTTCTGTTTCTTTTTTATTGAAGATTACTATATCTAGATAGTCTTTACTGATTTTGAACTTCATTATCCTATTCCTAAAGTTAAAAACTTCTCACATTTCTTAACTTGATAATGTGTATTAGTATAAAATGATTTTTCATATAGTCTCAAAATTTTTTTTAAAGTTTAAATCTAAGATCCTTGGTGTTTCAAAATACAATTTTTCCTACTCTAGATAGTAAAAACATATTCCTAAATTTTCATACTAAATATCTTAACTCTAGAATTACCCTTTATCAATAAGAATTTTTACTTAAGTTTACTATATCATTCACAGAATCAAAAATATAGTTTTCTAAAAATAACACCACATACCATTTATTATATTAAAATAATTTTTATATATAGTTTATTTAAGTACAAATAAAGTTATAGTTTTTAAAAGTTTTTCTCCCTCCTCCAAACTTGAATTTTTAAATAGTTTAAAACATGATAGTACAAAGCAAGTATGAAGAGAGAAAAATTTATAGATTAATTATCTATCATCTTGCTCTAAGCATGAAACTAATACCGATACAAAAAGTAAAAACATGTGTGTAGCAGTAAGTAAATCTAAACATCATATTTTTCTCGCTCAAACTCCCAACTAATAATAATTATGAACACTGTTGTCATCTACCGGTTCATTTCTTAGATGGTGCACGAACAGGTTGTAAAACAGAGCTTGAAGAAAATTTTCCACAACCTTCTCTTCAATCCAATTATTATCCTGATACATCCTTACCTGCGCCTCCTGGAAACATGCCAAATGATTAAACTGAAATTTGAACTGCCAATCCAAATGTTTAAATTGGTAATAAATGCCGCTCAATTTGGAATGTAGATTTGTATTATCCTCTTCAATATTCATGGGTTTCTCTGTAATTCCTTCCAGGCTAAGCGTAAGGAACCTGTTGAAGTATGTTTAGGTGTCCTTTTGCGCGAACTTCTTTCTATCAGCCCAACCATTGCTTTTTCTCTCCATTGGCACAAGAAAAAGAATCTAGCACCAACTTCCTCTCAAATTGTGCTTTCTTATTCCTAGATTATGAAGTTCCAAGTCCCTTAGGAGAGATTATGATGGTTTTAAAGGAAAAAGTAGGTTCAAACTGCCTAGGGTTAGTTTTACCACATTTTCCAACCATGGCACCTAGGTGTCAGATTCTGAAGCTTACACGTCAGGCCATCTGCAAAACTGGCGCTTAGGTGCCCAAAATGTACACTGGTTCACCTTGCATCCAATTTTCTCATTCCAATTTTGTTTTGATCATCAGATTAGTGTTTTGCACCTCCTTACATATTATAGGTCTTAGTACTACATCATATTATCTGTATAAAAACAATAATCAGCCCAACGTAGCCAATGTTTTATTCTGGGTAACCCAACATCAGGACTTCATCATATAAAGGCTTGTTTCAATAAATGTAAGGTTTCAATTTGTATGCGTTTACTTTAATCATTCTTTTAGTTCTTAGATCTTTAATATCCACAACACCATAAGGATAGACTTTTATTATAATAACTGACCCTGACCATCTGGACTTAAGGCTTTCGAGAAATAGTTTCAATCTTGTATTATAAAGTAAAACTTCTTTTCCAGGCTCAAAATCTTTCGATCATCCCAGATTTTCATTTTTTCTTCATAATTTTTTTTTGATTCTCATAAGATTCAGCTATAATTTCCTCGAGCTCATTTAATTATAATAATCATTTCTCACCAGCATCATTCAAATTATAATTAAATTCTTTAATAGCCCAATAAAATTTATGCTCTAGTTCAACTGGCAAGTGACAAGCCTTTCCAAATATGAGCCTATATGGTAATATTCGTATAGGAGTTTTATAAAAAGACCTATAAGCCCATAATGAATAATCAAGTCTAGCAGACTGATATTTTCTATTAGGATTTATAGTCTTTTCGAGTATTCTTTAAAATTTCATGATTGGATACTTCTATTAAACCACTAGTCAGAGGGTGATAAGTTTTGACAATTCGATGTTTAATTACATATTTCTTAGTTAATGTTTCAATTCTAAAGTTTTTAAAATGACTTCCCCCATCTATAATGATCACCCTTGGCATTCCAAATCTGGTAAAACTATTTTTTAAAAAAATTTACAACACTTCGAGCAACACAATGGGGTAAAGTAAGAGCTTTAATCCATTTTGAAATATAATCCACCGCAATTAAAATTTATTTGTTTACGAAAGATGGTATAAATTGTCCAATAAAGTCCAATCCTCATACATTAAAAATTTCAACTTCCAAAATAAAATTTAGGAGCATTTCATTTCTCTTAGAAATATTGCCTACTCTGTGACATCTATCACAAGTTTTCACATAAGAATTAACATCCCTAAATAAAACAAGCCAATAAAATCCAAATTTTAGAATTTTAAATGCAGTTCTATCTATCCTAAAATATCCCCCAAAATCATATTCATGTCATTTTTAAATAATTTTCTTAGTTTCTTCAATTGATACACATTTTAGGATAACTTGATCCTTACAACTTTTATATAAATAAGAGTCATCTCAAAAATTAAATCTTGCATCGTGAATGAACTTCTTTTGGTGGCCTGTTAATCCATGAGGTAAAATATTACTAACTATATATTTAACTATATTAACATACCACAGAACATTCCATTCAGTAATAACATATAGTTGTTCATCAGAAAAATTTTCATTTTTTTCAATATCATAATCACCATAATTTTTTTTTCCAGCCTTGACAAATGATCAGCAAAATAATTATCAGTTTCCTTCCTATCTACTACTTGAAAATCAAACTCTTGCATCAGAAGGACCCATCTAATAAACCTTGGTTTTGCATCCTTCTTCAACATCAAATATTTAATAGTAGAGTGATAAGTATGCATAGTGCATTTAGCTGCTATTAAATAGGATCTGAATTTATGAAATAGATATACTATTGTCAATAAATCTTTCTCAGTGGTAGTATAATTTATCTAAGCTTTATTAAAATTTTTACTAGCATAGTATATAACTTTAAAAGTCTTATCATATTTTTGTCCTAATACTACTCCAATAACATAATCAATCGCATCACACATTAACTTAAATGGTTTTGTCCCAATAAGGTGAAACAATAATAGGTGCAGTGATTATTTTTTCCTTTAATAAAGTGAATGCATTTATGCATTCCTCGTTAAAATCAAATATCACATATTTTTCTAAAATATGGCATAGAGGGTTGACAATTTTAGAAAAGTCTTTAATCTAACACCTATAAAATCCAACATGTCCTAGAAAACTTCTAACTCTTCTCTTCGTAGTAGAAGGTGGTAGTTTAGTAATGACTTGTATTTTTGCTAGATCTACTTCCATGTCATTTTAAGAAATTTTATGCCCTAAAATAATTCCTCCTGCCACCATAAATTAACATTTTTCTCAATAAAGAACTAAATTTTTTTCTTCATAGTGTTTTAGAACTCCCATTAAATGATCTAAACATGAATCAAAGGAGGTCCCAAAAACCGAGAAATCGTCCATAAAAACTTCAATTCTTTTCTCCATTAGATCGTAGAAAATGGACACCATACACCTTTGAAAAGTTGCAGATATAATTTGAGGCATATTTTCTGGCAAAATTAAGGACATTAAAAGTACAAGTAATTGCGGGTCGGGTCAATATACCCTGGATGGTTTTTTGGATTAATTTATTAAGTCTAGTTTGATCTAAAGGACCCTTTTAACCAACTTTATATCATTTAAGTCTTAGCTTGGTTTAGTTGACCAATTAATTTTAAAGTGACTTGGTTGTCTTTTTATTGCCCTTAGGTAGCTTTTTTTGCTCCAAGCCAAGCCACGGTGATCTAAAGCTTTCTTAAATAAACTTAATACTAGCTAACATTAGGTAGACATGGATTAGAGCTCCTTAAAATTTGATTCTAAGGGCCCTGAATTACTTATTACATTATGATTATTTGTCCTCGATGATTTTATACTCATAGCAATCTAGCATTTAGAGTTTTAAAGTGAACCCTAAACCTTAAACCCCCTTGACCCAAGTTTGAACCATTTTGACCAATGTTGTATCCTAACGTGTCCTTAAGTGAATCAAATACCAATTTGATTCATTTTAGACCTTCATTACACTCCATGCTCTTTGGATGGACTCTTTGAACTCCTTTCAGTTTTTAGACTCTATTGACTCCACTATTAACCAAAATGGACCCCTTTATCTCCTTCTAGCCCAATTGATCATAATTGACCCCCTCTAACCTCCAATCCACTTGACGGGATTTGATTGGATGTTCATAGTATTTTTTTAAGTATTTTTTTCCATTTAATCACTCCTTGCTTCTCATTCCACACTTTTGTAGAACATGTTTAGAAAGGAAATTTCAAAGTGCTAGAGAGTTACAATAGTTTTCTTCCTGATTCTATGAGAGCTCCTCAGAGTACCCCTAGCTTTCCTTGAGCTCGTTGCCACTACTTAGGAGCACCCCAATTTGATCCAATGAAGAGTGTTGAAAATTTGCAATATTTTAGTGATGGAACAACTAAGTGTATTAATAATCAAAGCAACCTACCTACTACAGTTATGCTTCTTACAATAATAGATATAAAAAGCAATACATGATACCTTAATTTTTTAAGTTGCATGCATTCTCGAATGGCCCGTTACTAAGATTAGAGAAACAGATCATTTTTGCTATTGCAAAACCACTTCTTCTAGTTGACATCTTCTCATGTATGTCGTTGTTCGTGATCATCAAGATTTGTCTCTTCATTCAAGATTCTTTAGGTTGTCACTTCACCCAAGATCTCATCTTCTTGGCATTGCAACATCTAGCCACCTTCTCGACATTATCCTCCAAATTGACTTTTGTATTTGCCATTTCATTGTCTCATCCAAGAAACGAGAGCAAAGTCTTATTGATCTAATAATATAAAAATGTATAAATGTGCATGCTAATCCTAGGAAAATCCTACCTTAAATTATTAGCCAATCTTAGTAATTATTTTATATATTGAAAATTTAATCTAAAAATACAATACAAGATTTGGGTCCTCTATCTAAACTGAACATCCTTATGATCTTCATTAACTTACTTAAAATTTGGTGTCCATATGTTAAAATAAAGAGTCTCTTACAATGTCTTTCATAAATTGAGTTTTTAATCTATGTAGGCACATAGGAATTACATAACATGCATGTAAAACTTATAAATAAAAATAAATTTTGAGGTGGTAGTGTGACATGCATGTAGATATGAAATTTTAAGAAAGTAAGCTTGTTTCAAAAATTAAGCTTGATTGCTCCAACCTAAGCATTTATATACATGCCACTAAATTCATATGTATTTATATATCTAAAACTTAACTTTACAATTTAATACAGCTTTTCATGTACATGTAAGGTTGTAAGTTTGCAAACATGAAAGTTTAGGTGTTGTGTATGCAATTACATAAAAAATGGGAATAGAATTTTCTATATATAGTTAAGGCTTAAGCTAATTTTTGTCCATGCTTGGTTGAATTAAAATTTAGTAGGATCGATACATGATTTGATTATGCACGTAATTTGGGTCTATTAATTTAAGGCTTAGCGCTTTTAAGTTTCTGTTATAAATGTTCAAAACTTATGACATTTAAATTTTATGTTATACATGTGTTACGTAGGATAGGTCTGTGAATTTAGCTTAAACAATGACAATAACTCAAAAATTAATTGTGGATCGAATTTCTTTCAAATTGACCTTCACTTAGTTCAAAATCAGATTATTTAACATCATATTAATGTTAGGTATGTCAAAGTTCTTTAATCAGACTAACATTGATTCGAAAAATAATGGAACATTTAAATTAATTATGAATTAATGAATAGTTCAAATTAATATTTAGGTTTTATGGTATTTGTCTAGATTTAAGTTAAATCTATTAAGACGTCTCTTTCTAATATTGTCTGCAAGTGTAGCTATACTAACCATTCCATGGATATATTCATTTTGTATTTTGTTTTCAAATTTAAAGTCACTCATACATCCACGCATTCTCATCCTCATATCCTCTTATGTGATTAATTGTACACCTCAAAATATATTCTTAGAAGAAGATATTTCGTATGATGTAAGAGTTTTTAGTGTTTTCTCCAATGTGAAATCTTATTTTCATTGCCAAAATGAAAATTTACTTTGAAATCTAATGTTCATTGTTACAATTTCCATTTAATAATTGAAATTAGATTTTAAAGTGAATTTTCATTTTAGTAATGGAAATTAGGCATTGCATTGGAGGATGCAGTGAAAGTTTTTATGTCACATGGAATATTTCCTTATAAGAATATATTTTGAGGTGTGTGATTAATCGTAGAAAAGGTTACAAAACGACAAGAATGCTTAGATTTATTATTGGTTTTTTACTTGGAAAGAAAATGTGAAAGAAATAAACTCGTCAAAGTTTTGGTGTATCTATGATGATAGACAAGATTAGAGCTATAAATTTGAAAAAGTTTTAAACTGATTATTGATGTTAGATAGCCCTAACAATAGTAAGCTGTTAACATTCTGCTTTCTAGCCGAACTAGGGTTGGAAAGAAATAAATTTGATCTAAAATTTTGGCTTGTAGCTTTACTCAGTTATTTCAATATAATCTCTATCAAAGCCAAAATTCAAATCATTCCATTTTTTAGTGCTAATGTTTTTCTAGCTTTATAAAACATTTAATCCTTTTAATGATTTGATCATCCATTATTATAACTCTGTAATTATGTAAATTGCTAAAATTAAAGTCTATGTACTCATTTGAATTCACTTTATAATGTATTGATAGTTCTTAGGTTTGAAGGTAAATATAGATATACGTACATGAAGATCGTGTATATACCATAGACTTTATCCAGATAGAGAAGGGATCAGTGAATAGTTATTGAACGATGTCGAGGGTTTTGTGACTGCAGTATCACAACTTCTATCTTACCTAAGGGTAGGTTTCAATGTCTATGCTCAAAACACAAGAATCAAGCACACTTAACACCTGCCAATGTAAGATATGATTTATATCATCTAGGCTTCTAGCCTGATTACTGGATTTGAACTTTGCATGGGGAGGTTGACTTTGCAACATTCAGCTCAGTTTCTTTGATGAACTATGGTCCTCCACTTAGATTTCATATAAGTATATTTGAAGAGATGATCTTTCTTGGGACAATGTTACATTACCCAAGCCAAGTAAAGGAAGAGACACCAATTTAGGAGGCTCAAACTTCTTATGAATTATTGAATGCTGCTCAAAGGCTGTTGCAAGAGGGATGTACTTCTCATTCTAAGTTATTTGTAGCTCTCAGAATGCTAAAATTAAAACGGAGTTTAAAATGCCTCAAGAAGGCTTCAGACAGTTTGCAACATTATTAAAAGAGACTAATCTAAAAAAACATTAGTTCCAGAAGACTTATATTGAACAAAAAAATTGGTCTCCAACTTAAGGTTGAAAACAGAGAGGATTGATTGTTGTGTGAATTGATACATGTTATTTTACATGCCCAGTGCAGTAGAGGCTCAGTGCAGATTCTATACTTCTTCAATATTTAAACCTCAGAATAAAAAAGTAAGAGTTAAAAAGAAGTTCCTTACAAGCCTCTCTTCTTTCTACCACTTCTTCCACATCTTTAGAGACTATTTGCTACCACGCGTACTACTCCATACATGAAGTGGCATCATAGCAAGTCAGGGGATATAAATTCAATGAGTAATCCTACAGATGGAAAGGAATGAAAATGTTTTGATCATATACATCCCGAGTTTGTTGCAGAAGCAGATAACATGAAACATGGCTTATGCTCTAATGACTTCTCACCATAAGTCAGAATTGCAACACCTTACTCTTTTTTCTAGTGATCACTATGCCATACAATCTCCCCCCTCCCCCCCCCCCCCCCCCCCCCCC
>JXCR01133498.1:11121-52043 GCA_002079205.1 Phalaenopsis hybrid cultivar
GCCCCCGAGATGTGCATGACGATGTTTTCCTTATTTCTAGCCTTTATTATATAAGGTCTCAGTAGTCCTGAAGGTTAGGATGTATACTTGCATCCATAAATAGATGAGCTACGAATTCTAGAAAGTAGCATCATGACTTATGTTTTTATCATAAAACACAATTTTCTGATGAAAGCAATATTAATGTGGACAATAAGTGATTTTCCAACATATGGAATGTTATCTGAGTGGAGCATTGTGGGAAAGTTAGCATGTTCATATTGCATGAATTCTTCCAAGGCATTCACACTTCAACATGTCAAGAAGAACTCATGGTTATACTATCACCATATGTTTTTAGATGTTGAAGATATCTTCAGGATGAACAAAAGTGCATTCAGAAGAAATAAAATTAAGAAATCAACGTCACCTCCAGTAGTATTTAGAGAAAATTTATTTCAGATTGTCATTGATATTCCAAAGATTATTTTTTTGTCTCAAGCTATCTTCTCATTGTCTACCAGGCTTCAGTGTTACTCATAACTGGTCAAAGAAATTCATTTATTAGGATTTGTCTTACTAGAAGTATAAAATGATCAGGCATAATCTCGATGTGATAGCATTGAGAAAATTTTTTTTTTGACAATATATTCAACACTGTGATGGATGTTAAGGGAAAATTTAAAGACAATGTGAATGTCATGATAGATTTGAAAGAGATTTATAGAAGGCGGGCGCTGGAGATTCAATATACTTTTCATGACAAGCTTTTGAAGTTTAAAGCAAAATATTCTCTTACTTTGGCAACATAGATAAATTTTTGAGCGGCTATAGGCATTAAATTTTTAAGCATATATGGTTCAAATTTGTGTCATTGTATTCATCTAGAGGCAAAAAAATATATGGAATGAAAAACCATGATTATCTTATTTTTCTCTAAATTTTGATGACAACCGCATTTAGTTGTTTTTTAAGTTATATTTTAAATCCACTGATTGGAATCAACGTATTCTTCAAGGAGATATGTATAGCTTGTTTGAATGTTTCTAATAAACAAAAGTTAGAAGCAGACATTCTAATAATATTATAAAAGTTTGAAAGAATATTCCCACCTATTTTTTTACTCCATGGAGCATCTGTCGATAAATCCACCACACAAGGACTTACTTGGAGGAACAGTGCAGTATCACTGGATGTATCCAATTAAGAGGTATATAGTAATGATTTTGAATAAACTATGTAGATACTACTTCATAAATAATATTATGAAATTGTGCTAATTAATAATTATTTACAGATGTTTGAATAAACTAAATCAAAACGTGAAGAATAATGTACGACCTAAGGGATTCTATGTGAGGCGTATTTACTTCAGGAGACCGCCACTTTCTGCTCCTACTATTTCATGCAAGAAGAATCCACGTCATTGTGTGTGGTGCTTCCCTTGACACTTTCTTTTTCAATAAATTAGTAAAGCATCAGAGAGGTGCACATCATGTTATCTTAGTGATCAATAACTTTGAACAGCGACACTTTATGTTCTTCTAATTTATTATGAAGTTCAACACTTTATTGAGTAAGACACTAAATTTTATTAATATTTTATTCTTTCGGGTAAAAATATTATAATGTGCTAATCCATAAATTTTTCAATATGATAATAATTTGTTCTTATATTTGTTGAACTCAGTTGAAGATGATATCACAAGCTAGGAGATAGAGAATAAGTTCCCCTGATGATTCACAACACATGTAAGTTAGAGTTTAACGAAACTATTAAACATCTAAGATAATTGTTATCAGGTATCTTCAATGACACATAAGTTCTTATGAATTACTAAATTCATGATTGGATTAATTGAGTAACAGATTAGGGCTTGATAAATCTTGCTTGGGGACTCGTGCGCATAGTGAAAATTTAAAAAATTTATGATGTGGATGGTAAAAGTTTCAAAAGAGATTCTGGTTAGAAGAAAAAAGACTTATAATTCTAGGGTTTGTTTTAAAGAAAATAATAAATTATACAATGACAAAGATTACTATGGGAATCTCTAAGAAGTTGTTGAACTATCTTATATTGGCTCTATTGGTGGAAGTGCTCCTGGTCAACTGTGATTAGTTTAATCATGTTCCTACTCATGGAACAAGGGTTATCTAATTGTATAATATTGTAGAAGTAAATATGAATAGGAGATATGTAAAATTGATCCGTTCATTTTATCAAGACAAGTAAGTATTTTAACTTTCATATCCCCATCACATAATAGATAAACTTGAGTAGGAAGTAGTCATAGCTAGCAAACCTACAATGACTATTGATATTCATAATTCAATTGAACCTACTCATCAATAAATATAAATTACAGATTCATACATTCTACTTGATACAATTGATGAAGTGGTCAAGTTAGTTGATCCTACTAGCAAACATGAAGAAATTTATATCGATGAGCATGATTCTGACGATAGTCTGGATGAAGTAATTTTAATTACATCTTCAAGTGACTCATCAAAGGAGGCTAACAAAGATTTGTAAGTTAATCCAGCCGCATACTTTTGTGCTTTTAGTTTTAATGATGTATGTGTAGATTGCACTTTATAATTTTATTTTGTTTTTTTACTTTGAATACCTATATTTTTAGTTTTAGTAGTTTGTATATTGCACTTTACAGTTTTCCCTTCTATTTACTACATACTCTTGTGTTTTCAATTTTATTTGTCTATATATTACATGCAATTTATTGTTTCCCTTTCTTCTTACTTATTATTATTGTATTTTCAGCTTTAGTAGTTTGTAGATGCACTAATTAATTTTACTTTCTTGCTTACAGATGGCTTTGGGAGAGAGGGGCAGTCTCCCATTGTTAAAGGATGTGGTGTCTTGCGGAAGTGGCTACCAGAAGACGAGGTCGGGGATGTTGTCGTAGGAATACCACCACACTGACATTGCCTCTAGTCCCAACAACCATACAAGCACCTCCACCAGTCGTGACGACGACACCACTACCTCCACTAGCCACAACACCACCTCTACCATGAGTCACAACTATGACACCACCAGCCTGCCACTATCAGCTGTTATTGATACACCGTCTAGTTCGAGCAGCACGAGCAGCTATCATCAGGTCTGAGTAGTGGGGAACCCATAAGTTTTAATTTAATGCAGACATTATTGCTTTCTATTTTTTAAATTTAATAAATAACTGATCATATATTATTTTTGTATTTATTTCCCTCACATAAGCCATCTGTTCCATCCGAGATATAACTCGGAGCAAGTATGAACACCCGTACTTATCCTAGAGGGAGATCCCAATGATAGTTCAAAATATGTGGTTCGGAGAGTTTAAGCCAAACCCCAAACATAATAATTTCATTTATGTATTTATTTTTATGAATCTAAAAATTTCAAATTACATTTATAGAAATAGTGGTTATGAACCCCCTAAGAAGGAGGTACACATCTGGAGGAACTTCAAGCACGAAGCATATGATCGTCTTTGTGACTAGTTTAGTTAAATAAGTCAAGCACGTGAGCACCCCATGTAGATCGGTGAGGATTTGTTTGACACCCTGATTAGGTCTTGAGACTCTCCTGAGTATCAAAAAACGAGGAAACTGACCAAGCAAAATTGTCACTCTGTCTATGGAGCCATGGGGCCTTGAAGCACATCGGTAGAGCATTCCCACATATAAGGTACAAGAGGAGGCTCATAAGACTTATTTTTTGCATTAAAACTTATTTTACATTAAATTTATTCTAATTTCTCTATTACACTAACAGACTCTAGAGAAAGGATGAGAGCCAACTGCTATAGAGTTACACAAGCACACCCCAAAGGTGGCAGTCTGATTAGTCTTGAGTGGACAACAAATCTTAGTAGACACTAATAATTCATAAGATTAATTAGTATAAAGTTCAAATAAATATCAAATTTTATTTAGTCTCTAACTTTCATTAATCATATTGTTAGGAGGCCCTCCAAAGGCTCAAGAAGAGTCGATTGATGCACCAAAAATATATGTATTTTTAGACCAATATTTTATACTCATTTTTTATGATATTGAGCTTCAAAGGAAGATATTTTTCATGTTTTATTTCAATTTGATGATATTTAGAACTTGAAGCAAAAAAGGAAGCAAAAATGATGAAATTTGGAGTCAAAATGACTTTTTGGAGAGAAATACTCAGCGCCGACGGTGCCAGCATGGACTCGGATGGCGCTAGCATGAAGGATGGAGTCCAGAATAGCAGGGGTACCAATGGTGCCAGACTGAGCGCCGACGGCGCCATTTGACATAGAGCATAAATTAATTTCGGGCGACTGGCGTCGACGGTGCCATTGTGGGCGCCGACAGCGCTGAAGTCAGCGCAGGGCAAAATTCTAGAAGATTTGACAAATTGGATTCTTTTTGAAGAGTTATTTGATACACCTCTTGGAAAACCAACATTATGCCCTATTTAGAGTGGAAATTGATCAGAAAAAGGAGTCTGCTAGTTTGTTATTGAGTTTTCTTTAGTGTTACATTGTGTATATTATGTAGTGTAGTGAGTCTAAGTGTGATTCCTCCTAAAAGTTGTTGGAGAGGGAGATAAGTGAGATATTTCTTCTTCCCTACATGTTTGAAGAGAGAATTAAGAGTCTTGTAAAGAGAGAAAGAGTCTAAGAGGAGCTACAAGGGATTTGCTTTGAGGAAGAGTTAAAAATAAGTGGTGTTTGTTTATTATTGTTGTATAAACTTTCTTTTATTTATAAAATTCATATTTTGTTGTATCTTTCTTATGAGGTATGAGTAGTTTTCTTTGTCTTTCTCCCTACTCTGAGATATGGTGAAATGAAGAGAAAATTTGGATGTGCCAATTTTAAAATATAAAATATATTGTGATGATTTTTTCATTCCATTCTTAATTTACTTTTTGATTTGGTCATTTGAAATGTTAGCATCTATTATGAAACATACTATCTAGGAAAGGGAGTATTAGTTTCACAATAAAGTAATAATCACATTTGATTCCATGAAGAAGTGTTTCGTTCATGGAATTGAGTGCAAATAAATAGAAATATATATATATATATATATATATTACTGGNTATGTGGGATGCTTTTGTAGGGTCTTCTTCACAAATATGTTTTCTAAAGGATTTTTTTTATCTTGTTCGTATATGCAACGCTTGCTTTATAGAATTTCTCCTTGTTCTTCCTCTCGTTCTTCATCATCATACGTTGTTACTTTTGATTGCTCTCTTCTCTAAAACATCTTTATGATTTGGAAGAGAGATTTACTTGGAAAAGAGAATTATATGACAATATACAAGCTGAAGACTTCTTTAAAAAAAAGAGAGAAAAAGAGCTAAACCAGTGTCATCCACTCAAAGCACCAAAAAAATATAAAGACTGACAGACTGAATTGCAGAACTCAGTTATTTTATTCTGAGGTTGGGTGAAAAATGAGTAGCTTTCTCTGTAGTTGTTAGAAAAAGCCAATGTTTTGAGTGGACTTTCGAATGCGAGGAAGTGTTTAAATGTTGAAGGATTCCTTTGCATCACCCCCCGCTACTCCAAAATTTGAATCCAACATAGGAACACTCGTTATAACTTAGAGTCTAATAAGAACTGTGAGCTCGGTTCTTGTCAAAGAAAAGGTGATAAAACAATTCTTAGTCTCTTACATAAGTCAAGTAATCAATAGTGTCAAACCAAAAAATTGATTATTTTTACACTCAAGCTAGTACCATATTTCTATATGAATCTAATGTAGATCATCATAGATTATCCGTTGAAGTCTGTGCTCATGCAGTTAGAGCACTCAAATCAACTGCTAATGTGTGAGTCGTGGAGCTCAGTGAAAATGTTTTCACTCATATCCTCAAAAGACTAGTAAAGTCCAGGTGATTGCTGACTTCCTAGATGATTTTTCCATAATGGGAGAATCAAATGAAGGAAAATTTCCCAGCAAAAGAAAGTGGATTTTATACATCAACGGGGCCTCCAAAAAGACATTCGTTGAGCAGCCCAATTGGGGAACACCTCTACCAGTCAATTTTGATAGAGTTTGAACTCACACGAAACCAAGTGGAGTATGAGGCATTGATCGTTAGGCTACGCCTAGCTTATGAAATAAACACATGGGAGATACTGATGAAGTTGGACTCTTTGCTGGTCATAACCCAGGTATACGGAGAATTCAAGACCAGAGAGGAACTAATGGAAAAATACCTCATTAAGTCAAAGCAAGAAATCAAGAGATCTAAAAACTTTTGCATTGAGCATGTAGGGAAAGGGGAGAATCAAATCACTGATAGCTTGTCCAAACACAACAATTTGGTTAGGACCCCATAGAGGCTTAGCCGACTAGAAATCAAGGAACCAAAACTAATGGAAATCTTAACCCAAGGAATGTAGAGCTGGATGGATCCTTACATCCTCTATCTAAAAACAAAAAAAATATTAGAAAATGTTAAAGATCCAATGAATTTCAAAATTAAAATTTTGTTATAATTGATGATCAAAGAAAAGCTCTTCAGGACATTAGTTAGTTCGGTATACCTGAGATGCTTGAGATAAATGAAGTTGTAGTCGTCCTTCAAGACTTCCACTCTTGAGAGTGTGACAGTCACTCTGAGGAAAAAATATTATTTTATTGGGTGCAAAGATAGGGGTACTTTTGTCATACCCTTCTGAAAGATGCAAAGAAATTTTGGAGGAGATGAAAGCAACATAAAAAATACTTTCCTCTACATCACCAGCCGGCTCGGAAACACTAGGCATTTGCTAGCCCCTAGCCTTTTGTCTTCTGGGTTTTGGATATTCTCAGTCATTTTCTCTACAAAGAGGCAAAAAAAATTCAAGTTGGTGACGGTCGATTATTTAAAAAATAAGAACAAAGGGAAGCTGCTCGCCTTAATCAACGTAGCATCAATGAGAAATTTTTATAGACTGATCTTATTCACAAGTATGTGTTGCCACTAATGATTATCAAAGATAATGGAACACATTTTTCAGATNTGCCATATTAGTTTTTGAGAGAATGTCAGAGAGGAATGTCGTAACCTGGACAACAATGATTTCGGGATGTGGAATCCATGGCTTAAGTAGAAAAGCACTCGAAGCATTTGATGAGATGAAAGAATCAGGAGTTCTACCAGATGGAATAACCTTTATCGCCATACTCTCAGCTTGCAGCCACGGTGGACTGGTTGATGAAGGTCGAAAGCTCTTTTATTCAATGAAAAATGACTATAACATCATTCCTGAGATGAAACACTATGTCTGCATGGTGGATTTGTATGGAAGGGCAGGAAATCTAAATGAAGCGTTTGATTTTGTTAGAGAAATGCCGCTTGAGCCATCCAAGTTAATATGGGGTTCACTTCTTTCTTCCTGCAAGAAGCACAAAAACCTGGGGTTAGGAGAACTAGCCTTTAAAAGAGCCATCTTTTTTGATAAATTTGATGTTGGAAATTATATGTTGCTATGTAAAATCTATGCCGACGCAGATCGGTGGGAGGATTTTGCAAGAGTTAGATTGATAATGAAGGAGATTGGAGTAAAAGCTAGCGTTGCATTTAGCTGGGTGGAAATGAGAGGAAGAGTTTACAGATTCACAGTAAATGATTGCTCGAACCCAATTTCAGGAAAGATTTATCATTTCTTGCAGAATCTAGTTGTACTCATGGAGAAGTATGGTTTTGCATCCGAACCTTCAAGTGTTGCTCATAATTACACTGTGGAGCAGAAAGTCAGAGATTTGTGTGGTCATACTGAGAAGCTTGCGCTGGCTTTCTCATTGATGTGCTTTGGAGATAAGGAAATTGTAAGGATTGGAAAGAATCTTAGGGTGTGTGGTGATTGTCATGAAGTTTTCAAATTTGTGTCGAGGATTTTTGAAAGAGAAATTGTTCTTAAAGATCTGAATCGGTATCATAAGTTCAAGCAAGGCTGCTGCTCTTGCAATGATTTTTGGTAAATTCCAGTAAGTGTTGACATAATTATGTGAGGAGAATTGAAATTTTTTTCTTCAGAAGTTTGTGTTTTATTTAATTTTTTTTGTGTGAAAAAGTTCAGTCTTTGGATCAAGCTCCTGAATTTGCCGGAATATATATAACCTTGAAAAAGTGTACAAGAATTCACTTTTTAACAATTATTGTTTTTCTGCTATCAACTAAATATAACTATTATTGGAGTATGAAGGTTTCTAGGGAAATTTAAATGTGGGAATAAACTGAAAATTGTCAGTACGAATCTCGAGGAGATCAAACATTTCAAAGTACACTACCAACATTTGGAATTCCATGACAACGATCATGAATGATGTTAGACCAAATTGGTTGGTTGACTACATGGCCCGTCAAGTTGGCTGACCAACCAAACCAGCTAAAGCGGCCGACCTAAAGTCCTGCTGCTCGGAAGGCTTAGGCATGCAGAAAGGTGTTGATATCGATTATGGATATGGAAAGGAGCCAATGTTAGTTATGATTAAGAAAAGATAGCAAAGTGGAAATAACGATTTGTAATGCCCCTATTAAAGCAAGGGCAAGTATATAAGAATAATAATAATGTGTAACACACTTATTTAAGTAGGGGCAAACATGTAATTTTACCAAAGGGTCTCCTATGTCTATAAATAGAAATCATTTTACAAATAAAAAAAGGTGAATATTTTTTCTATTAACTGTTCATCCTGCACTTTATCCTCTCTTTCTCAAGAGTGCTTTTTTCTTTTTACACCAGAGAATTTGTGCAATAATAGGTCTAAGAGTTAAGAGATCATATGATAGTTCAAGTGAGCTCCATCTGAGATGCAATAACTCGGAGAGAGGAGCAACCACCTTTCTTATCAGTGGAGCCTCACAAGAAGCCACATCTCCTCAAGGAGCATTCCCGAGAGGAACCTAACACCTAGTGGGCGAAGAGCTATCAGACACCTGAAAGGCAAAAGGACCTCTAACACATTGATATTGTTGGGTCCATGCTGATGGAAGGGCATCAGTTCAAGCATGAAGAAGCACATTGACAACAATAACCAGAGAATGCTTTCTCTCAGTAGATCCTTGAGACCAAGCCTCCAGAGAAGCTTAAAATCCTCACCTCAATTCTTATAAGGGTCAGACTGATCCAATCTACCATGTAGTTGCCTTTGAATCGATAGTATGTATGCTGAAGATCACAAATGCTATAAAGTCTCAATTTTTCCTTACCACACTGAGGGAGTCGGACTTCAAATGGTTCAATGGCTTGTCGATGGGAGTGATTCGCTTCTTTTTCGATTTCAAGGAGTTTTTCATGATCCACTTTGCCAGCGCTCAAAAACCTTTGAAAAAGTCGCAAGCCTTTTTCAAGATCAGGTAAGGAGAGAACGAGAGCCTTCATTCTTAAATCACTTATTTACAGAAGGAGATGTTGGAGGTGCATAATCTGCTAATGTTGAACGTGATAACTGCCTTGATGCAAGAAGTTAGAATAGAGCGGTCAAATATGGCTTAAGATTGTGAGATCCAAACTATTTAGTGAAGTTGTTGGAGATGGCCAGTAGAACCATATTGTCGCAAAGGAATGTGTTACCAATTCCTCCCATCTCTGAGTAGATTCTTTTGACTGCGTTTGAAGAAGAGGACCTCAAAAGATGACAGACAAAATCAAAAGACAGGCAAAATCCTTTCGGTCGCTCCCACTATGAGAACGATTAGCATACTTGAAACCACAATGGAGCCAAGAATAATAGAGCTCAGACTTGATGCTTTTACCAGTGACCCTCTTACTATAACAAGAGGTTGCACTACAAAGCACATAGGTTGACTCCTCTTAGATTCACGATGACCTAACTGTTGGAGTTTGTCCAAAATAAGAAGTATTTTAAGAAGGGACCATCAATAAGAACAAGAGCTTTTATCAAAAACTCCATAAGTACTGTGATTACCATCGAGACCAACCATGGTACGAAGGAATGTTGCCACCTTCATATCATAGTCAAGGACCTTATCGGATTAGAAAAACTCAAGGAGTTTATCACTATTAGAGCAGCCACCCAAAAATAAGGCAAAGCTCTAGTGGAGCAGTCCTTATATGAAATTATCTGCACAAATGATATAAAATTCACCGAGATAATTCTGACCAGCTCGAGGTAGGTAGAGAATATTTTCATCGGGCCAGTCAAAAGAGGCTCTGATCTGGAGAGGTATTCATAGTTGCTTTCGCCAAGAAGCACAACTATCCCCCTCCCCATTGTCTTTACCGAGGTGAATTTGCCTCTAAAGGGAAATCCTTATAATAATGTCATCATCGTTAGTGTTTGCTCAATCACTACTAAGTAAGTAGTATCGTGGTCATGTTCAAAATGATGTTAAATAAGATTGTGCTCAAAATCGACTGATTGACTGAGCCGACCATTCCACTCTTCAGTTTCTATGGTAAGAGGAAGGAAGCTCTGGGCATTATCATTCTAGGGGTATTCTGTGCTGAAGTTAACAAATATTTTACAAATATGAAAGAATTCTTAGTGGTTAGCCCTCACTAAACTATAACTCCATTTTTGGTCATCCTTTATTGAAAGTTACCGAGCGATAACCTTCTCATATGATCTAATAGTAAAGTTCTGGTGACGAGGTGATCATCATAGTATGAGGGAACCTAGAACAATCACGCAGTTGTTACCTTCAAGCTATCATCAGCATACCCGTCAACATTTGGAACTGACAGTATGGGGGTCTGAAGACCAACGAGACCACCCTCAAATGTTCTGCATATGCGGAAGAGCCTAATAAAATTTTTATAATAAGAAAAAACTTGTATGCAAGGTATAAAAGCTTTTTGATCCAAACTCTGACATGTTAGGCGATGTTGACCAATATTTCAGAAATTTTTGTTGTTATCCAGACAAAAACTTCAGTATACTCGATCATGAAGGAATAAATTTGGTCATCATCGCCCGACCCATGAAGAAAAACCCCCAGATGTAACTAGCCAGAGCTCTAGTTCATTCTTATCCATGAAAAAAAACCCCCAGATGTAACTAGCCTCCACCAACTTCAGCCCGACCAATGAAGTAAAAATTTTGGTCATCAATTAGAGCTCTGACCAGACCAATTCAGGAGGGGGTGCTGAAGTTGATGGAGGCTAGTTACATCTGCGGGTTTTAGTACCCAACTTAGGTCACAAATATTACGTTGGTACAAAAGGAATATGAAAAATGGAGAATAAGTGTGGATTTGACGAATCTGAATATTGTTTGCTCAAAAGACAGGTAGCCGCTACCGAAGATTGATACATTCATTGACACAACAGTTAGCTACGTAGTGATGAGCTTCCTCGATGCCTTCTCCGGCTATCACCAAATAAATCTACAATGATACACAAAAAAATGTGCAATTTTTTGTATACAATTTATGCTTAAATTTGGTGATATTGTACTTTAAACAAGGGTATTTTCATGTAATTTATGCAAGTATATTAATTTTAGGCATTTGGAGCAAAAATGAATAAATTTGGCGTCAAAATGTAGCTTTTCAGCATACTGGTGCTAGAGGCACCATTTCACAGAGAAGAGGTGCTAGAAGCTTCAGATTCTAGAGAGGAGCACGAGACTCCAGTAAACAGGTGCTAGAGAACCCAAACGCCCCAGAGATAAATTTAAACCAATTAATGGTCGTTACTGACTATTTTTGAGATGTTCTAGAAGGCTCCAAATAATTCAAACACCCCATGGAGTGGTTTAATACATCTATACACTTGAGAAAGGCTCTTGAATGAAGAGATATATCTCTTGGTTGAAGGTATTTATCTCTTGATGTGAAGGGGTGTGCCTCTTGGGAGATAGGATGGAATTTTTGAATTTCCTTAGAGAATAGGGGCTAGCGCCACTCATAAGAAGTCTAGGAGGTCCTTGACTGTGTGGCATGTGGAGTCTTTAGAGGATAGTATAGATTTAGGTTTTGGATAAGATTTTCTTCTATAGATTGTAAGAGGAGAGGGAAGGTGAGAGATTTTTTCTTCATTTCATTTCTAAGAAAGAATTGAGTGTGATTGTTAAGAGAGAAAATGTTTAAAGGGAACTTCAAGGGATTTGTTTGAGGAGTGTGAGATAAGTTATGTTATATCCTTTTTTGTTTTCTAAACTTTTTTTATATATGAGATCCATGTTTTGTTGTATCTTTCTCATAAATTCTGACTAGTCTTCTTTATCCTTCTCCCTTCAATGAGATATGGTTTTGTGAAGAATTAATATTATTGTGCAAGGTTTTAAATGTCACTAAATTGAAATGATTCAAACACTAATCTTTATTTGCTTTTTGATCTGATCAATTGAAATCTTAAAATTTGTTGAGAAACATAAGATCCGACAGGGTTATGCTTTCTACAACAAGGTAAGAGTCACATTCAATTTCATGGATAACAATGTAGTCCATGACTTTGAGTACAAATAAATAAAGAAATATATGTACATAGAATTGGAGATTTTAGGGTGGCAGACTAAAATCTCCAATTTGGTCCAGTTTCTTGAAATCTAAAGCGAGATTGTTAGCCCTTAGGGGAGGTGAAAGTGGGAGCTCTAGAGTGGACGCCAGTATCCTCTCAGCCTAACCACAGATTTAGGGACCAAACTATCGATTAATCAATGTTCTTTATGCACTCAACAGATGATAAAGAATAGGATTGCTCTTATTTGACATAATACAATTTTATATAATTTTAAATGATTTTATTTACCTCATTGACCATAAACTCATTGTAAAGTGTACTGAATCTTTCTCAAATTTGAACTCTTCATTACAAAACTTTATTTAGTCTTAGTAAGTTTAAATTTGAAGTTTAGAAATTAGCTTAGTTAACTTAGTTCTTTTAGCTACATTTCATTTAACATACATTAAATTTACTTTAGATTTGCTTTTCTTACATAAGTTTTTATAGTTTGAATATTGTATTTTACACTATAACCATAAGAATTTTTATCTCCCTTTAGGATCGACACTTAGGACTCAATTAGAGTCATTTATTACTTGAACGATACGTATACTTGAGTAATTATTAGGATTCACAGCTTAAAGATTTTAAAATATAAAATTATTTATACTTAAGTGATTTTTATTGTGTTTGATCTGCATTATTACTACTTGTGTTATCATGTGTGTGTTGTAGTATTGAAAGGTATTTACAACGCATACATAAAATCCTCCATCATGCACCTGACTGATGTCGAGATGACATTCTTCATAATCATTGAGGGTGTGTACTGCTTTAATGTAATACCCTTTGGGCTCAAGAATACTAGGTTCACGTACTAGTGTCTTATGGATATATTGTTCTTAAATTAGAAACCAAAAAAGCTTGAAGTGTATGTAGATGACGTGTTATTTAAGAATCGGTTAGTTGAACAACAAATTAGTTATTTATGAAAAATATTTCAAACCCTTAAGAAATATAACATGAAACTTAATCCACAAAAATACACTTTTGGGGCATCAACAAAGAAACTCTTTATTTATTGTTTAACTCCCTAAGGCATAAAAGCTAATCAGGGATCTCCAATTTTGTTTGGTCGACTACCTTTATGACTAGGTGGACTCGGGTCTTAATAGGTTTGGATGACAGATTTGTGACATCTTAACTCAGCTATCTCTAACTGATTAGGATTACTCTACCCTTTCTTTGTTGTACCAACATTGAGCCGTGTTTGTCCTTTAATGCTTCATTAATGTCTTCTCATAAGCCTCAATCGCGGATAGGCCACCGCTCATTTAGGATATGATGATTCATCCTCTACCCTTATGACCCGGTGAGGCCTTTGAAGCATAGTGTGGACCCTACAGAATGACTCATTTATTTCATAGGTCACTGATAAGCCACCATCCATATGGTATTGTGAGAGACTCGCTCTCTGCCCATATGGATTACCATAAGCTTTGAAGGCATCAGGACTATTCTTATGAGATAATCATCCTTTGTGACACCCTTTAATAGTCATTATACAAGTGTAAGTAAGATTATTTTAATTGAGAGTTTTCTAGGGCATCCCTCAAGATATAATTAACCAAAGGAATCCCTCCCTTTGAGAGTTACACTTGACCCCCAAACAAGCACACACACTTGAATATCTTTATGTGGGATGCTTTTGTAGGGTCTTCTTCACAAATATGTTTTCTAAAGGATTTTTTTTATCTTGTTCGTATATGCAACGCTTGCTTTATAGAATTTCTCCTTGTTCTTCCTCTCGTTCTTCATCATCATACGTTGTTACTTTTGATTGCTCTCTTCTCTAAAACATCTTTATGATTTGGAAGAGAGATTTACTTGGAAAAGAGAATTATATGACAATATACAAGCTGAAGACTTCTTTAAAAAAAAGAGAGAAAAAGAGCTAAACCAGTGTCATCCACTCAAAGCACCAAAAAAATATAAAGACTGACAGACTGAATTGCAGAACTCAGTTATTTTATTCTGAGGTTGGGTGAAAAATGAGTAGCTTTCTCTGTAGTTGTTAGAAAAAGCCAATGTTTTGAGTGGACTTTCGAATGCGAGGAAGTGTTTAAATGTTGAAGGATTCCTTTGCATCACCCCCCGCTACTCCAAAATTTGAATCCAACATAGGAACACTCGTTATAACTTAGAGTCTAATAAGAACTGTGAGCTCGGTTCTTGTCAAAGAAAAGGTGATAAAACAATTCTTAGTCTCTTACATAAGTCAAGTAATCAATAGTGTCAAACCAAAAAATTGATTATTTTTACACTCAAGCTAGTACCATATTTCTATATGAATCTAATGTAGATCATCATAGATTATCCGTTGAAGTCTGTGCTCATGCAGTTAGAGCACTCAAATCAACTGCTAATGTGTGAGTCGTGGAGCTCAGTGAAAATGTTTTCACTCATATCCTCAAAAGACTAGTAAAGTCCAGGTGATTGCTGACTTCCTAGATGATTTTTCCATAATGGGAGAATCAAATGAAGGAAAATTTCCCAGCAAAAGAAAGTGGATTTTATACATCAACGGGGCCTCCAAAAAGACATTCGTTGAGCAGCCCAATTGGGGAACACCTCTACCAGTCAATTTTGATAGAGTTTGAACTCACACGAAACCAAGTGGAGTATGAGGCATTGATCGTTAGGCTACGCCTAGCTTATGAAATAAACACATGGGAGATACTGATGAAGTTGGACTCTTTGCTGGTCATAACCCAGGTATACGGAGAATTCAAGACCAGAGAGGAACTAATGGAAAAATACCTCATTAAGTCAAAGCAAGAAATCAAGAGATCTAAAAACTTTTGCATTGAGCATGTAGGGAAAGGGGAGAATCAAATCACTGATAGCTTGTCCAAACACAACAATTTGGTTAGGACCCCATAGAGGCTTAGCCGACTAGAAATCAAGGAACCAAAACTAATGGAAATCTTAACCCAAGGAATGTAGAGCTGGATGGATCCTTACATCCTCTATCTAAAAACAAAAAAAATATTAGAAAATGTTAAAGATCCAATGAATTTCAAAATTAAAATTTTGTTATAATTGATGATCAAAGAAAAGCTCTTCAGGACATTAGTTAGTTCGGTATACCTGAGATGCTTGAGATAAATGAAGTTGTAGTCGTCCTTCAAGACTTCCACTCTTGAGAGTGTGACAGTCACTCTGAGGAAAAAATATTATTTTATTGGGTGCAAAGATAGGGGTACTTTTGTCATACCCTTCTGAAAGATGCAAAGAAATTTTGGAGGAGATGAAAGCAACATAAAAAATACTTTCCTCTACATCACCAGCCGGCTCGGAAACACTAGGCATTTGCTAGCCCCTAGCCTTTTGTCTTCTGGGTTTTGGATATTCTCAGTCATTTTCTCTACAAAGAGGCAAAAAAAATTCAAGTTGGTGACGGTCGATTATTTAAAAAATAAGAACAAAGGGAAGCTGCTCGCCTTAATCAACGTAGCATCAATGAGAAATTTTTATAGACTGATCTTATTCACAAGTATGTGTTGCCACTAATGATTATCAAAGATAATGGAACACATTTTTCAGATAAATGGGAGAGTGAAGGACTTCAATGAAAAACCGAGGATTGAGATGAAGTTCAATTTGATCCATCACCCCACACGAATAGGCAGACGGAAGCAGCTAACAAACTCATCCTAAACCTATTGAGGAAAAAAGGTTAAAGGAGCCAATGGAAGCTTGGGGATTTGTTATCATTGGTACTTTGGGTATCCAAATGACACCTTCAATGGTGATCGATCAAACATCATTCATACTGACTCATTGGATAGAATTAGTGCTACCACTTGAATACAAACACAATAGCCAATGGGTCATTATGGCCTCTTCTTTCCTAGAATATGATCTGGCCAAATTTCAGCAACCTAACATTGAAGGGGCAATGTTAGCCCTTAATCTCGTAGAGGAGGCATGAACTGATTTAGCACTTCAACATAAAGAAGTGAGGAGGCAAATTGTTCGTTATTTCAAAAAACATGCTAAAAAAAGTCTTTCACTCTAGGAGACTTGGTTTTGAAGAAGGTCGACTGGCTACTTGTGGACAAGCAAATGATAAGCTGGACCAAACTTAGTAGCTCGTACATATATAGCCAACGAGTTTCATCTAGTACTTAGAAGCTGAAGACAAATTCTGGGAAGGAGCTCCCTCAAGCTTGAAGAGGAGAAGATTTAAAGAAAATTATCAGGCAACAAAGGTTGATTTTTAAACTAAGAAAACACATTTGACAACCATTCTTATTGACCAATGATTGAGTCAATTAAGTGAGAGACAAAACTAACAAATTGATATGAGTACAAACAAACAAACCACTCGACATCAAGCAGATAGGACATAATAAGATCCAAAATTTTATTTATCTCAGTCAAAAAGTACAATACACCTAGAAAATGATAAAGCATAAAAAATACAAATCATCCAAACTTTCTAATAGCATGGTTGAAACCCTGTGTTGAAACTCAGTCAACGATGCCTCGCCAAGAGCTACGGCTTCGCACTGTTGTGCCAGAAAGAAGGATAAAGCGGAGAGGACGAAAGTCTCTCCTCGTCTTAACCGGAATACCCTCGGCTCTCGACCCCCATTTCACCCAAGCATTCTGGGTCTTCCTTATACTAAAGAAAGAAAGCATGGAAGACTGGAAAAGGAGCTGCCGCAGCTGTTGTGGGTGGATTTATTGTATTAATTTTGTAAATAATTTTTAGTATTACAAAATGTACATGACATATACAATAACAAATATGCAAATTAATCCCAACAAAAATAACCTCATTGAAAATAGTTTTATCATTTAAAAATCTTTAAATTGCCAAATCCCTTTTAAAAATAATGCAAGTATATGTTTTACTTAAATAATAAAGAGCTCTAAGGGAGTCCTAGATATCGATCTCACAGGGAAGTTGGAAATGCCTATAAGTAAATTCTTAAGATTATAAAGTATACTATAATTTTTAAAACTACAAAAAGTAAAGTGTGAAATTTGAATTTAAATGCTGGAGTAAATGATAATTAAAATGTAGTTGAAAGAAAAAATTAACTAGGTTAAATTCTAAACTTTCAAAAGTAAACTTAGGAAAACTAAAGAAATATTTTGTGATCGAAAGTTCAAATTTAAGAATGCATCATTCTCCTTTACAATGAGTATAGGGATTGTGAATAAATTAAAATCATTTGAAAATATATAAAAATTGTTTTGTGTTAAATATGAGCAATCTCATTCTTTATCCTCTTCCGAGTGCATAAAGAACATTGACTAATCTAGTATTTGTTCCCTAATTCCGTGGTTAGACTGGGAGGATACCAACTGCCACTTCAGAGCTCTCACTACTCCCTCATCTGAGGGCTAACAATCTCACATCTGTTTCCAATCAACTTAACCAAATTGGTGATTTTAATATGTCACCTTAAAATCTCCAATTCTGCATCTAACAAAGTATATTTCCTTATTTATTTTCACCCAACTCCATGGATATAATAATCTCCCATGAAATCAAATGTTATTCACCCCATGTTTTAGAAATCATAGCTCTTTCAGAACATATTTTTCTCAACACATTTTAACATTTCAATTGGTCAGATCGAAAAGTAAATGAAGATCAGAGTTTAAATCGTCACAAATTATTGAAATTTAAAACCATATAAAAAAATCAATTCTTAACAAAACTATATCTTAAAGTTGGGAGAAGGATAAAGAAGACTACTCAGATTTCATGAGAAGGATATGACAAAACACGTATTTCATATATAAAAAAAGTTTACAAAACAATAGAAATAAAAGACACAACTTATCTCACAATCATTCCCAAGCAAATCCATAGAAGTTTTCTTCAAGCATTTCTCTCTTTACAAGCACTCTCAATTCTCTTGTAGAAGTGTAATAAAGAAGAAATATCTCAATTCCCTCTCCTCTTACAATCCCTGAAGAAAATCTCCAAGCCCTTGACTTGTCTCTCTCTATCTCTTCTTTTCACCCCCATTCACATGCCACACACACACACCACACACTCTTGAAGTCCTCTTCTTTGATTAGAGGCTGCCTCCCTCCAAAAAGAGTACAAAATTTACCACAAAATTCTATCCAAAATTCAACTCTTTTGAATTTAAAAAACTTGTCCATTGATCCAAGAGACATAAACCTTCATAAAAGAACATTCCAAAGTGTTTAGATACATTGAATCACTCCAAGGAGTGTTTAGAACAAGTGTTCCTTTTGAAATTCATGCAAAATTTATCTTGAACCGTTTTAATATGCAAAAAGTCATCTCTGGCACATCTTGCGCCAAATCTAGCACATCTTGCGTCAGCTCTCTGTCAAATGGCTCATCTGGTATCAACCTGGCACATCTTGTGCTAGCTTTCTGAAACCGTGTTATTCTAGGTTTTCGCGCATCTGGCACCAATCTAGCCCATCTTGCGTTTAATTACGGTGGTTTGATTTACTACTTGCTCCAACTTCCCATTGCAATCTTGGGCCTCTAAAATCAAGAAGAATAGATATTTGGAGATGGTTTGCAGCTCACTAGCAAAAAAATCAGTGAAGGAGTGAGTAGCAAATAATCTCAGGAACAAGTCACTAAGGTGGCTTGTCGGTCGCTAAAAGTTTTAGAAATTGTCGACCACCGAAATAAATATCCCAATGCCTGGTTTTAAAAGTTTGTTTAATTTAATATATATATATATATANATGGGTTCATTAGGCTGTTTTCCCATTGTTGATTTGTAGAAGAATTGTTATTCCAATTAAAATTTGGACGATTCTTCCAACCTGGGTTATAATAGTTCGAATAAGGGTAGTTGGGTCTATTAATAGCGTTTAAAGTCTCATATGAAGGTTGAGCATCCACAAATTGCCCAAATGAATTCTCCTCCATCATAGAAGGTGTTGGAGAATAATTCATCCCATAATGATCTAATTTCTTTGATATTACAACAATCTACGAAGCCAACATAGATATTGCATCAGAATCATGGATAGTAGCTACTCTTTTAGGATTTACTTTTTCAGAGGGCCACTAAAAATTATTGGTAGCCATCTCTTCTATTAACAAATAAACCTCATTAAAAAGTTTTGACATTAACAAACTACCAGCTGCAGCATCTATAATCGATCTAAGTGATCCCACTAATCCATTATAAAAAATTTGAATTATCAACCAAATATCTATAATCGATCTAAGTGATCCCACTAATCCATTATAAAAAGTTTGAATTATCAACCAATCTATAATCGATCTAAGAGATCCACTAATCCATTGTAAAAAGTTTAAATTATCAACCAATCTGGGACAAATGATGAGGGCACTTCCTAAAAAGATCTTTAAATCTTTCCCAAGCTTCATATATCGACTCTCGAAGAGGACATTTCCTAAGAAGATCTTTAAATCTCTCTCAAGCTTCATATATTGACTCTCCATAAATTAACATTTCCTAATAAGATCTTTAAATCTCTCCCAAGCTTCATATATTGACTCTCCATCAATTTGACATATTTCCTAAGAAGATCTTTAAATCTCTCTCAAGCTTCATATATTGACTCTCCATCAATCTAATTTCCTAAGAAGATCTTTAAATTCTCCCAAGCTTGTATGTTGACTTTCCATTAAGCTGATAGAACTATGTTATGTCATTTCTAAGTTTAGCAGTTTTAAATGGAGGGAAATATTTGGATAGAAATTTTTGTGAAAGTTCTCCCCAAGTTCTAATAGATCCTGGTGCTAACAAATTTACCCACATCTTAGCCTTATACCTCAGTGAAAAAGGAAAAAACCTAAGTTTAACAACATCGTTTGAGACTCTGTCATATTTAAAAGTAGCACGCAGTTCTAAAAAACTAGTGAGGTGTAAATTAGGATCTTCATTTGGTGTACCTCTGAATTGATTGTTTTGTACCATTTGGAGCGAGGTGTAAATTAGGATCTTCATTTGGTGTGCCTCTGAATTGATTGTTTTGTACCATTTGGATTAGGTTTAAGCTCAAATGAATTAGCAGCTATCCGAATTGATTGTTTTGTACCATTTGGATAATAGCAGGTTTAAACTCAAATGAATTAGCAGCTACAAGGATTTTGAATAGATAAGTGAATTTCATCTGCTGTAGGATTTATATAATCTCGTAGGGATCTAGGTTGGTGTTCATTCTTTATTCCTTGATTGTTCATGTTGTTTTTAATTGTATCAGAATTTCTAGGTTCTCTTCTCAATCTTCTAATTTTTCTAATAGTGCGTTCTAATTCTGAATCGTAGAACATAAGATTTTCAGGTCCAAATTTACGCATACATTTTCAAATCAGTACATAGTAATATCACTAACTAAATATGAAAATAAGTTGCAATTCAAGTAAAAAAATTTCTAATAATCCTAATTTGTCCGTTACTCTAATTGTAATTTTTTTTTACTCACTCCCCGGCAACGGTGCCAAAAACTTGACCGCGACTTTATATATGCTTAAAAATATAAATAGTTAATACTGCTACTAAAAGATTTAATTCCTTAGTAACTGTACTAAAAGTTAATAACAGTTATAGATTTGATAAATGTATATGTATAAAATATTCAATAATTGTAAATTCACACTTATCAATGTAAGCATATGTATCGCTCAAGTAAAATAAGGCTCTAATGGAGCCCTAGATATTGATCTCACAGGGAGTAATATTAGAACTACGAACTAAGACTTTAGAAAGTAATATTTTAATCACAACAACGAAATTCAACTTGCTTATTTTTCACTAATAGGCAATTGAAATAAATATGCAATTTAATAACTATTAAATAACTAAATATACTAATGAGGTTCTTAATGTGATATTCAATATATAAGAAAGCATCATTCTCCTTTTCAAGAAATTATAGTGATTGGATAAAGTGAATTAGTTCAAATTATATTATGCCAAATAGGAGCATACCTACTCTTTACCTTTTGGTCCAGGCATAAAGAACATTGACTAATCCTACACTTGTTTGCTGAATCTTCAGCTAGGTTGGGAGGATACTGACTCTCACTTCGGAGCTCCCACGTTCCCTTCGCCTGAGGGCTAACATCTACACTTCAGCACCCAAATGATAGGACCAAATTGAGGATTTTAGTCTGTCACTCTAAAATCTCCAATTCTACGCCTGATAATTTTATTTCCCTATTTATTTGCACCCGACGGACGTCCAAGGGCTTTGACCTCCCTGAATCTTGGATGTGATCTTCACTTTAGTTGGAAACTCAACATATTTTAACAAATCAATTGGCTAGATTGAAAGTAAATTAAGATCAAAGTGAAAAGATCATCAAAATTTCTTAAACATTTTCATGGCTTCACCAATTCAAATCATCATTTCACAAATTTCAAGAAAAGGAGAAAGAAAGAGAAAACTTCTCAGATATCATGGGGAAAACACAACAAAACTCGAAATTCATATGTAAAATAAAAGTCATACAAACTACAACAATAGATAAACTTATCTCTAATTTCTCCCCAAGAAAACTCCTCGAAGTTCCTCTAAATCTCTTTCTTTCTTTATAACACACATAATTCCTCTTCGAAGCGACAGGAGAAAGAAATCCCTACTTTCCCTCCACTCTTACAATCTCTTGAAGAATTCCTTACAATTCAGACTATCTACACTTTTTCACACTTCAATTTGGAGCCTCTCCTCCTCTAGGACCTCTAGAGTGTCCTCAATTTTTGACAAAAATCTTCTTTTAAAGTTGTGGATGAGCTTTTCTAAGAGTTGCCTAAGCATCCCTTCAAAATTTGTCCTTATCCAAAGCCTAATTGGTCATAACCGCCGAGCTCGCCGTCGGCAGCCTCGAAGGCGCCGATGACGGACCTTCTTAATGAATTAATTATGGAGTCTCGGGAAAATCTCGTCGTCGACGGGGTCGATTGCTCTATCGGCGCCCTAGTTCAATTCTTCACATTTTGGCCCTTTTCGCTCCAAATTTGCTTCTTTTTGCACCTTTTTTCTCTAATGACCTTATTTCATCATTCATGCAACAAAAAATCAAAAATACAATTCTTTAAAGTGCAATATCATAAAAAATAGTATAAAATAGGTATGAAAATCTCAACATATTTTTTTTGGTCAAACCTAAAATAATTTTCTTAAGGACATAAGTTTTATTTTGATTGAGTTATTAACCTTTATTTAAAGTGCAATATCATTAAAAACAGTATAAAATAGGTATGAAAATCTCAACATATTTTCCTCTGCTCAGTGCCTTGGTAGAGTTGGAGTGCCAACCACCATCAATTTGCCATAGACCAATGGAAACCCCATTTTGGGTCCTCTACGTAGTGGTCTTAGCCAAACCCTAGCCTAGGGCTAGTGGGTTTAGAGGACCACCTACAGGAGCCTCCCAAAAGTATCAAGGGACCAAAGCCTAGAAGTTTAAGTTTAGGATAGGGAGTGATTGTGAGTGCAAGTATGTACCTTAAGCCATAGACCAACACCCAGGGTCAACCCTAAGGTCCAACAGTCCTAAGGGTGGCTCATCTCGAGTTCCCTTATAATGACCCCACCTACTAAATGCTAGAGGTTAGGACCAATATGTGGAACTTCAAATTGAGTAAAGAAGAGTTTGAAATTTTTAATGGTGAGGGTTCCTTGTCTAGTTTTCTAAGAATAATCAATAGAAAATTCCTATGGCTAGACATTAGACTACTAAAGAGGAAAAACTAAACCTCAATCAAAAGTGAGGTCAACAATATTATTTTGGTGTATCAGCACCACCCTTGGCCCTACCGGCCATCCTAGTCACCAGAAAACCCAAAAATCAAGAGCCACCTTGTTTTAAAAGAAACCCATTTCACCCATTCAAGCTGGCTCATCCCAATTGATTTCTTGCTATTTTTGCCCTCCACCAAAGCTTCAAAACTCACTCACCGGCTTGGCCAATTGAGCCCTAACTCCCCCTTTATTTAAACTCCCTCTCCCACGGCTAGAAAGAGAGATCACCATTTACCTTGGGGAGGCTTCGTCGAACTGCTTACAAAGGCTCTTCAAGAACTTTTAAGCTAAAGCACACTATTTTCCTCCTCTGAATCCCTCTATGGGAGCTCAATTTTGAGTTCAAAATCCAAGAGTTTTTTATCACTCAATCCAAACACCACCAAACATCAAATTGATATTTCCTCTCGTTTCCCTTAGCTAAATGATGAAGTTTGCCATCAAAACCATTTTGTCCTGAGCACTCCAGCCCACCTCTATACCAAGGCCACTCCACTTGTTCACTGAACTTATAGTTTGACCATTCACCAGAAGAAAAGAACACATTTAGGAGGTTTGTTGGACTCCATTGAAGCTTCCACAAGCACCCAATGGAGGCCTCACCTCTTGGGCAAAGGTATACACCCTTAACTCTAATTTTGAGCTTGGATTCACCAATTGTGAAGAGAAGTTTGATTTCATAGCATTGTAACCGTATAAATGTGTTCATCTTGAGTTGATTAAGGTGTAGTAACAAATCCCATGTGATTTGTTTGAGCATGGAGGAAGATCTTAGGGTTTGAAGTTGAACGGTTCACGGGTTTTGGCCAGTTAGGGATGATGACGGAGAGTCCTCCGATGGCGCATGTATCGAACGGATGAATTATATATGTCAGACAAATAGACAAAATGGTAATGGCAAGACGTTTGACAGCTGAGTCAAGTGGCAGCGTCAAATGGAGGAGCGCCGCATGGAAAGTTTGGGGAGGACGAGGATGACACAGCGTTGACTGGATTAAGTAGGAAAATAGGGTTTAAATGAATTAAAATAATGCCAGAACTTAAAAAATTCATATCTTTCCATAGAAAAATCATAAAAATAAAATAAAAATACTCTCTTGCTCAGTGAATAGAGGTGAATAATGTGGACCAAAAATAAAATTATTTGATGAGTCTCTGGTTTTTAATTAATTAAATAGCCTCTGAGGTGTTTTAATTTTAATTGATTAAGTATTATCAATCAAAGCTTGAAACTTTGGGGGTTCATTCCTCATGACAGAAGGGATGTTCTCTAATTTTTTTAAGGTCAGAGAGCATCCCTAAGCATGTAACCCTAATTTCCAAGCATAGATGGATATTTTGGCTTAAATTAATTATTAAAATTAAAATATCACTTGGAAAATTATGGGAAAAATTTTAGTAGGTTCCCTCCACTCAAATATCACTAAGGGTTAGACACATTACTCACTCGTGAGGGGTATAATAGTTTAACTAAGTGAGATTAACACCGCAAGTAATGAATCTATCTCAGGGGGTAGACACATTACTTGTTGGTGAGGCTCGGTTAAATAAACTAAAAAATTTATAACATCCGTTTAAGTCTGCAAAAAACCATTTTTTTATAAAAAAATTAAATAAGTTTTATATTAAGCTGGGTTCTTAAAGTTTCCTATAAGGGCAAGCCCCAATAGTTAATTACATCTTAACTAACCGAAGTCATCTAAGAAAACTCTTGATTTTTAATAGGAAATATTACCTTCAAGAATTTTAAGGGGTAGGACTTTTCAAAGGATTAGATAAAAGGAGTATTAAAGAAGAATGACTCAAATTTGGAACATTGTCATGGAATCCAAGGGTTGTCATCGATCCCAAGGAGAACCTCGATGACTTTCCAATCTCAAATTTTGAACATTGTAATAGATTCTTTTTAAATGGTCTTAAAGTTTAAAATATTACCTTTTCAAAATTACACACACACACACACACACACACACACACACACATATTAAATTAAAGCAGGCAACAAGATTCCCTTTTTGGTGACTGAAAATTTCTAATTTGGTGACTGAAAATGCACGTGAGGTAGAAGCATGAGAAGTAAAAGCACCTGAACTTCTAGAAAATCCTCCTTTCCAGCCAAATATTAATGTTGTGAATAAGATTTCACATTAACTCTTGTGATAGGCTTTATAGGTTGTAGTATCTCCTCCTAACTTTTGACTCTAACACTAGCTTGCTCACATAAAGAAAAGATTAAGGATGTGAATCCCAATCCTGCAGTAGTATCAGCTGTAACAGAACTGATGATATTTGGATAGATCAAAGATCCAATTTTAATCGACTTGAACTGCTGAATGCAAAAGTTCAAAGTAGCTCTATCTATTGTAACTTCACTGAGGTGACTGGTTGGAAGAAGATGAGCTAAAACAAATTAGTATCACACCTTCGATGTGGCATCTAGCTTTGAAGCAGGGAAATTGACTCTTCTTTCATTTGTTATCT
This sequence comes from Phalaenopsis hybrid cultivar, assembly GCA_002079205.1. NCBI lineage: Eukaryota > Viridiplantae > Streptophyta > Magnoliopsida > Asparagales > Orchidaceae > Phalaenopsis > Phalaenopsis hybrid cultivar. The sequence continues at coordinate 36,778 of JXCR01133498.1, forward strand.
TTCAGAGTCATCTTCTCTTAGTCAATGAAGATATGATGTCATCCAACTCCTCAATTAATTATAATTCGAATAAAAACACAATACACTAGGTGCAGCTGACAAAAAAAAATTATTACCTCAAAGGAGAAATACACTGATTTTCCTCGGACCATGACCTGATCTTCCTCAGTTTCAGGGAGAGTAGCATAAAATTCCCAAATAACAAAAATTACAACCCCATCAGAAAAACAACAAAATCGTTCCCACTGTCGGTGAACTATTAAATCTTCCACTGCTCCACCCAGATTTTTGAAACATTGCTCAGAAATCAATTTTCTTGATTGCAGTTCTTTGACATTTCTATCCTGAGCTTTTGAGCCTACAAACTTGAATTAAAGTAGGTCTTCCCTTTACACCTCTTCATTCTTGGAGCCATTTCTAAAAATTATATAAAACTCACAATAAATCCTAAATTCAAGACTAAATCACTAAACTCAACTTTTAAAAGCTTAAACTATAATTTCTATAAAATGCACATCTAGCTTAAGTCAACCACTCCTAAATGCTCTTATAAATCTTAATAACTAATTTCTTCCCCTTCAACTCTCCTCTTTCTCAAAATTCACCAGTTTTCACTAATTCAATTCAACATAAGTTAACACAAAAATGTACATACAAACAAACACTTATATTAATTCCAAACAAATACTACACTTATGATACATAATTTTTCAATCTGAAGAGTCTTGGATGAGATAATTCTTAAGCACAAACTTTAAATACTAAGCAAACATAACATTAAAAACACTTAAAATGAACTTATTATTACATCACAACACTTAATGAAAACAAAAACTAAACTTAGAACTTAATTATATTCTACCTTTGGTGGAATGAATTCTGACATTTCATTTGTCTCTCTTGGGGCATTTGGAATATAGATCTGATAGAACTGTCAGTGGTGAAGAACTCTGGTTGAATTCTCTTCAATCAATTTGTTTTTCAAGTACATAACCTTATTTGCTTCTTTTATAAAACTTGTATGGCTAAATTTCATCTTAAGTTGACATCCAATATGCTCTAAATGTGTGTTAGTCTCATTCACCTTCACTTCAATTGAAGCCACGTCAGCATCAATTTTTACGATCTTCTCCGCTATTCCTTCTATACTAATGGATAGGAAATTGTTTTATAACTCTTGCGCACTTTGACTAATGAACTTCTTCTTCATGGGTTCCTCCTTATTCTTTATATCAATCTCCTAAGAAGACATTTTTCCAAGATCTCTCACTCTTCACTTAGGCTTTAGGGTGACAATTAAAGTGGGGTGAGAATTCTCTTCATTGCCTATTATTTATAGGCTTTGGACCAGGCCTAAAACTACTAGACACGTTTTCAAACCACTAACCCATGTTAAAACTTATTAAACCACGTTTAAATCTTTTAGAAACAAAATTTAGCATATTTAGTTAACTATTGCGCTTAAGCGCTGAAGGTTAACACTTAAGCAACTATGCTTAATTTAGCATAAGCCCGCTTAACATCCAAATACTTATTCTAACATGTATAAGTCATCTAGTAAGATCTTTGAAAAATTAATAAATCATTACATATTCAAAATACTACCATGATTTTTTTTAATCAAACAAAACAACATAACATTCAAAACAAAAACACACTAATAACTACGGGATACCTCCCACAAAGCGCTTGGTTTAACATCGTCTGGCCGACGTAACTGGTTCTTTTTATGGTTGACCCAATAACATAAGATCATATAATTTAAGTTAATCCCCTAAAAAATAGAGTTTCAACGTGTGACCATTCACTTTGAACATTTTATCCGTTTTAGGATCTTTGATATCCACAGTTCCATAAAGATAAACCTTTATTACAACAAATGAGCTCATCCACCTAGACATAAGTTTTCCTAGAAATAATCTTATCCTTGCATTTTATAGTAAAACTTGTTGCCCTGGATCAAAATTTTTAGTAGGAATCCTCCAATCATGCCACACCTTCATCTTTTCTTTAGAAATAATAATATTCATATAAGATTCATTCTTTATCTTGTCAAGTTAATTTAATTGCAATAATATTTTTTCACCAGCATCCTTTAAATTATAATTAAATTCCTTAATAGCCCAATATGCTTTATGCTCAAGTTTACTGGTAAATGACAAGTTTTCTCAAATATTAGCCTATATGGGGACATTCCTATAGGAGTTCTATATGTAGTCCTATAAGCCCACAAAGCATAATCAAGTGTGCTGACCAATCCATTTTTGTTGTATTCATTAATTTTTTTAATATTATTTTAATTTAAAGATTATATAATTCAGCCAAACCACTTGTCTGAGAAGGATAAGCAGTAATAATTTGATGCTTAATATGATATTTCTTTTGTAATTTCTCTATTATTGCATTTTTAAAATGACTTCCCTCATCAGTTATGATCACTTTTGGCATCTCAAATCTACAAACTATATTCGTCCTTAAAACTTTGCAACATTTTGAGCATTACATTCAGGTAAAGTAACAACTTCTATCCATTTGGATAGATAATCTACTACTATCTATTTATATAAATTTTTGAAAGATGGTATAAATGGCCTCATGAAATATAATCCCAAATATCAAATATCTCAACTTCCAACACATAATTGAGGGGCATCTCATTTCTCCTAGAAATATTGCCTACTCATTGACATCGATCATAAGCTTTGATATAAGTGTTAACAAATGTAAAGATTGTAGGCCAATAAAATCCATATTGCAAAATTTTGTATGTTGTTTTATCAACAACAAAATTTCCCTCAAAATCAAAATTATGACATTTTTGGATAATTTTGTAAGTTTCTTCTAAAAGTACACATCTTCAAATAATTAGATCCTTTCCTTATTTAAATGAAAATGCGTCAACCCAAAAATAAGTCTTTGCTTCAGATAAAAATTTCTTCCTCTGTTTGTATGTCAATCCATAAGATATAATATCACTAACAATAAAGTTTACAATGTTGGCATACCATGAAACACACCACTCATTAATACTGAACAATTCTTCATCTGGAAAATGTTCATTAATTTTTTTTTCAAAAAGAGTGATTTTTCTAATTGAAGCTTGGAAAGATGTGCATCTTGCTTTTTCATTAAACATTTAATAGAAGAATGATCAGTATGCACAAAACATTTTGTTCCAATTAAGTATGATCTGAATTTATCAAAATCATATACTATTACTAATAACTCTTTCTCAGTTGTGGTATAATTAATTTGAGTTTCATTAAGAGTACTACTAGCATAGTCAATTACTTTGAAAATCTTAACATATTTTTGTCCTAAAACAACTCCAATAGCATAATCACTAGCATCACACATTAATTCAAAAGGTTTGGTCGAATCTGGTGAAACAATAATTGATGCAGTTACTATTTTTTCTCTTAATAGCTCAAAAGCTTTTAGGCACTCCTTATGAAAAGTAAAAATTACATCTTTTTCAAGCAAATGACATATAAGCTTAGAAATTTTTGAAAATTTTTTAATATATCGCTTGTAGAATCCAATATGTCCTAAGAAAATTGTAATTTCCCTCACATTTGTTGAGTGAGGTAAATTAACGATTATTAAATTTTTGTAGGATCTACTTCCATACCATATTTTAATATATGATATCATAAAAAAATTCCTCTTGTTACCATAAATTGACATTTTTCCCATTTAAGGACTAAATTTGTTTCATAGTGCTTAAGAACTCTCGATAAATGTTTTAAACATGATTCAAATGAGGTTCCAAATACTGAATAATCATCCATAAAATCTTTAATTCCTTTTTTAATTTATTCATAGAAAATAACCATCATACATCTTTGAAAAAAGCAGGGGCATTACATAAACTAAAGTGCATTCTTCTAAAATCAAATGTACCATAAGGACTGATAAAATTTGTTTTCTCTTCATCCTTAAGAGCTATTTGTATTTGGTAATAACCAATATAAACTTTGGAATCTTCAAAGAAATCTTGCCAAAGCCCTTAAGAAATGGTAATGGGATGTTTTGCCCTTATTCAATGCAACATAGAGACTCTTGAAGAAACGGTTAAAGGGTTGGAAACTGATTATGCTAATAATATTATTGATTGGAATGTTTTGTTTCAGGGACATAAGAAGTTAACGGAAGACATCAACTTGGAAGAAAACTTTTATGCTCAAAAGACTGTTGAACTTCTTGAATGGTGACATAAATACTGCTTTCTTTCATGCTTGCATTAAGAATTGTCAGAATGCTAATTTGATTATAAGGATTGTTGGTATGGATGGTTCAGTTTTAAATAATTTTACTGATATTGCTATTAATGGTGTTTAATATTTTTCTAATGCTTTTCAAAGTAATGGTATTCCTTTAAAATTTATTAATAGAACTCTTTATAATAGAGATGTTAATATAAATAATACTTTGCTCACTAGTATTCTTAGTAGTACAGAGATTAAAGATATTATTGATCTTATGGATAATGGTCAAGCTGCTGGTCCGGATGGTTTCATAGCTAATTTCTATACATATGGCTGCGAAATCAATCATTCTGAAGTTATTGAAGCTATTCAAGACTTTTTTAAAGGTAAAGATTTACCAAAATATTTTAAAACCTCGAATATTGTGCTGCTTCCTAAGGTGCACGATGCAAATACTTGGGATGCTTTTAGACCTATTAGTTTGAACACAGTTATATCAAAAATTATTTCTAAAATTGTGGTTAAAAGGTTGCAACCTATTCTCAATGATATTATTAGTATGAATCAATCTACTTTTATGAAGGGTAAGAATATTTGTGATAATGCTCTAATTGTCCAAGAGCTGCTCTTGGATATTGATAAGAATAACAAAGGTGGTAATGTCATTTTCAAAATAGTCATTACAAAGCTTTTGATACGATTAGATGAGAATTTCTGATTGATATTCTTAAAGCTATTAATTTTAATAATGTTTTTTGCAAGCTTATTTATAGAATACTCAAAGACAATTATTACTCTCTTCTAATTAATGGGACGAAGCAAGGTTTTTTCAGAACTTATAAAGGTATCAAATAGGGAGATCCTCTGTCGCCTTATCTTTTCATTATTGCCTTTAATTATTTATCTCGTTGATTGAAAGATTTATTTACTTGTTATCCTAGTTTGAATTATAATCACAAAGGCAATTTGAGTATATCTCATTTGTGTTTTGCTGACGACTAGATCCTCTTTACAAATGCTAATAAAACTTCCATTAAAAGAGTTTGGAATGAGATTTTAAAATTCCAGACTATCTCTAGATTATACTTTAATACTTCTAAGTGTTCGTTTTACTGTTCGAAAAATATCACTATTTCTAAAAGAAATTGGATTATGGATTATACTGACTGTAATAAAGCTTATTTACCATTAAATTATCTTTGTTTTTATATGGTTAAAGGTAAGAAAAAGAATGCTTTATTTTTAAAATTTTTTGAAAAAAATTAAAAATAAGATTTTATCCTGAAAAAATAAATTTCTTTCTTTTGGTGGCAGGGTGCCTCTTCTTAAAAGTGTTCTTACTTCTCTCCGCCTATATACTCTTTAGGTTATGAATATGCCTCTGAATGTTATTAAGAGGATTGAAAATCTTTTAAATAAGTTTTTGTGAGAAGGAAAAGGTCATTCCAGATTTCATTGGAAAAGCTGGAATAAATTCCAGATTTCATTGAAAAAGCTAGAATAAACTTTTTAAACCTACAGAAAAAGGTGGTCTTGGTTTTAGAAGTTTAAATGATTCTATTAAAATCAATTATATGAAAGTATGGTTTCATTTTCATTAGAATAATTCCATTTGGGATTCTTTGATGCATGCCTAGTAGTGCTTTAATAGGAATCCTATGTCTATTACCTATAAAAAAGTGATTCTTTTATTTGGCATGAAATGCTCAAGGTTGCTAGAAATTCTGAAGATATGATTTGTTGGGATATTATTAAAAGTAACTGCTCTTTCTGGTATGATGATTGGCTAGGCAAAGGGGCTCTTGCTGACTATTATGGTGGCCCTGAGAATATTAATATAAAGGTTAATGACCTTTGGTTTGATAATCATTGGGGTTTTAGAGAAATTGTGCAAAAGGTTAATTATGATGATGCTAATTTTATTGCTTCAATTTCTATTGATACTACTAAACTTAATGTGCCTAAAATTAATGTCAAATTGGGTGATTCTTATGCTAAATTTTTTAGTAACTCCTTTCAGCATTTTCAGGGTTTAAATCTTAAATGGAACCTTCTTGTTGTGTTTTGTGTCACGATAATTAGAAATCTATTGATCAAATTTTATTAAAGGTCGTTTTACTTCTGATGTTTGGAATGATACTATACAGAAGTTACATTTAAACAGGCTCAACAGAAATCTATTACAGTATAGTAGCATTACTGAGGTTTTCAATGTTTGAAAGTTGCTCGGTAAAGGTCTTTTTACTATTATACTTGCTGTTATAAGTTGGTTTTTATGGATTGCTAGAAATGAATGTAAATTTAAAAATATTGTTCCCAATGTGCATAAAACTGTTAGCTTAGTGTTGAATTATTTATATAAAGGACTAAAGTTTTGGACTACTAACACTAAGATTTCTAGAAATTTGAAACATTTGAGACATCTTCTGGATATTCCTAATTCTAAGCACAATAAAATTAATTATATATTAAGTGGCATAAATTGTAGATGCCTTTTAGTAAGATTAACATTGATGGTTGTTGAAATTCCTTATCTTCTAGTGTAGGAGGAGTTTGTAGAGACTATTTAGGTTTGATTTTTTATTGGTTCTCAACAAGTGCGCTTTTTGATTCCCCTTTAGCTGCTGTAGCTGATGCTTTAGTCTTTAATTTGTAGTTGGATATTAATTATGGTTGGAAATTTATTATTATGGAAATTAATTCATTGATTCTTTAGAAGTTTTGAAATTTACAACAAGAATATCACTGGAGTATCAAGGTTCAGATGAAAAAGATTTTTGATCTTTCAAAGCATTTATTCATTTATTGGTCTCATACCAAGCGAGATGGCAAAAAGGTTGCTCATTGGGCCGCTAAATGGGGATTTGTTGACCGCACTTTTGGTTGAGGTCTAGAAAATTCTTTAGTAGCCTAGGTCTAGCCATAGGACTTTCCTACTAACTAGTCTTAGAAAACTAGAAAAGGTACCCTCACCATTAGAAACTCAAAACTCTACTCTTTACTCAACTTAAAGTTCCACATATTGGTCCTAACCTCTAATACTTAGTAGGTAAGATCATTATGAGGGAACTCGGAAGAATCCCCATAGGATTACTTGGCTTTAGGGTCAATCCTGTGTGTTGACTTGGAACTAGGAAAGAATCCCTATAGGATTACTGGCTTTAGGATCAACTCTAGGTGTTGACCTGGAACTAGGATACACCATATAAATCCCTATAGGATTACTTGGCTTTAGGGTCGACCCTGGGTGTTGACTTGGAACTAAGATACACCATATCTTCTCCCTATAGGATTACTGGCTTTAGGATCAACTCTAGGTGTTGACTTGGAACTAGGATACACCATCTGTAGGGCTACTTAGCCTTAGGATTGACCCTGGGTGTTGGTTTGGATCTAAGGTATACAATACCCTCACCATACCCTCACAATACTCTGACTAAATGACCAAATCACATCAATTGGACTTATAACCATGCCAATTGGCCCAAAAAAATATTGTATTTGCTTCATAGCAATATTTTACATCAAATTTGACCATAAATTTGCATTGGTAAAACCTTTTGATCATCTAATTTGGTTTAAATCCAAAACCCCAAATAAGCCCCAATATTGGCTAACACCACAAATCTTAACAATTGAATGCCCTAAACCTCAAATTGGCGTCCAATTTTTATTGAAAATCCTTTATGAGGTCATTTGTGACCAAACACAGTAATCATATTGAGCTCAAGTTTGACCCAAATTAGCCCCATATGCCTAATTTGGGTCTAAATCCAAATTTCATCAAAATCCACNTAAGACCGAATTGATCTCGTATCTGCAATTGTTTAAGTGATCGAGCACAACACCGCAAGCAATATATCTACCTCGAAGGATAGATACATGATCATGACTTTCTATATAGATGTTAATTACAATGTATGTGATTATATGCTTAATTTCCTTAATAATAATTTTATCTTTGCAACAAAGCCAAAAACTTAATTCCAAAGCAAAAGCTAGGTAAATTCTTTACTAGGAAGCAAATAAGAATAAAGTTATGTAATTTAAAAATTGGATACTACGCAGGTATATGTATCATTATCAAATAATATAAGATTTTTCGATTAAGCCCTGAATATCGAACCCACAGGGATAAATATAATATACAACTTCACAGAACAAAAGAAATTAGATAACAAAATTCCACTTAACAAAATATTCTTACTTAGACTGTAGATATTAAAATAAGAATTAAAGTTCAATTTTTTTTGTAATTTTTTGATAATTTAAAATAAAGTAAGCAACTAATTAACTTAACTAAATGCTTGTAAGATGAAGACAATATAAATAAAATATATTTTTCCTTATCATGAATCATTGACAAGTATAGAAATTATGTTGTGGAAGTATTTTAATTGTGTTGTGCCAAATAAGAGCAATAATATTTCTTACCCTTAGTAGAGATGCAATAAAGAACATTGATTAATCTATAGTTTGAATAGTTTTGAAGACCGGTTAAGTGGGGAAGATACTAGCTCTCACTTTAGAGTTCACTCTTCTCCCTCCACCTGGGGTCTAACTTCTAATATCAAAACCTAAAACTAGAAATCAAATTGGGGGCTTTAACCTATCACTCTAAAGTCCTCTAATTCTACACTCTTCAAAGTTGATTTTCCTATTTATTTGCACTCAACCCCATGAACTACATTGTCATCCATAAAATCAAATGAGGTTCCTTCCATTTTTTTATTTAGACAATACCATTTTAAATCTTACATGTTCTTACAACAGGTATTAACATCTTAATTGGCCAAATCAATAAGTGAATGAAGTATAAGATTTAAAATCATCACAACTTCTTCCAACCTTAAAGTATCTTACTTCACACAAGTTTCTTCCAATACTTAATCCATTATCATTTTAAGGAAAAAGATAAAAAAATTACTCAGAATCCATGGAGAAAACACAACCACAATTGAGTTTAAAAGTAGAAATCAGGCACACAAACAGGAAATCTAAATTAAAAGCAATTGTAGTCGCAAAGATAAAAACTTATCTCAAATCCTCTTCAACAAATGTCATGAAGTTCCTTTGAATTCTCGTCCTTCACTCATAATACAAACTAAAACTCAAAATAAAATAAAAGGTGGCCAGCGACGGCGGTCACTTGGATGAATGAAGGTTGTTATATGTGGATTGATGTGTCTCCTTCCTTTGATGATCCAAGTCTTCTTTAATAAAAATATAAGAGGTTCCTTGGTGTCTCTTCAAAATGTGTCTCCATTTAATGAATCTTCTAGAAGTTACCTCCTTTCAAAAGCCAATTAGATGAATTCATGAACAATTTTCTAAGTTTTTAACAAGGTTTGCTTCAAACACCTTTTCAAAAATTCGTCCAAATTCAATGAATCATTAAATAACTACTTCTGGTGCTTAAGCGTGGGGCACCAGGCGCTTAGGCGCGGCTCTCTCTGAATTACAGATGTGTAAGCGCCAGTCTTGGGCACTTAGGCACCTTAGTTCATTTTTTGCACATTCTTCATTTTTTTTCTCCAAATTTGATTTTTTTTACTCATTTTACCTTTTTTCATCCATTTGATTGTACCTGAAAGAAAAACACACAAATGTCTTTCATTAAAGTGCAATAACTTAAAAATAAGTATAAAAATGTGTATAAAAAGACTATATTTTAGGTGTATCAAAATCCCCCAAACTTAAAATATTACTTTTCCTCAAGTGATACTTCAATCTTTTAAAAACTAAATAAGTAGATGATGTATATGGGTTTCTTTAGGACTTTCTAAAATTTTGATGTAGAAATATAATAGTCCAACTTAGAAAAAATATTAGTGAATGAGACCAACTAGAGTTTAGAAATGTTTAATGTAACAATGTGTGAAAATATGAGTTTCTATCTAACTCGGAAATATTATAAATTCTCCAAATATAGAGTTTAGGCATTCTATCTTCTCCACTTAAAAATTTTTATTAAGCATAATTATACTTACTATACTAAATCCTTAAGCTTAAGAGTTTCTTAAGTCTTATACTTTTAAAAGATCAGATGTGGAACCAATTTTTGATTAGACACTAATCCTCAAGCTTCTCCCTTTTTCAATTTTTATTTTATTTTTCTTCTTCTTTTTTCTTTTCTGGCAAGGATTACTATATCTGGATAAGCCTTTAATGATTTTGAATTACACTCTTCCTTTCTTAAAGCAAAGAGTTGATATATTTCCTTCACTTAAAAACATAATAAATTTTTTTTAAAATTACATTTAATAAAAAAATTAAGTTTTCAAAATAAAAGTTTAACTCCTCTACATTTTTCAAAATATAATTTCTCTTACTAAAGATAGTTACACACTATTTGTCATTTCCATACTAAAAATTTTTAACTTTAAGCTTTTCTTCGTCACTATAAATTTTAACTAATTTCTCTTACTCATCTTTATACTCAAAATTTTACTTCCCTAATACAACTTCATATACATGATTATTTTTCTTCAAAACAAAATCATATTTATTTGAAATACATTTGAGAACAAATAAATTTCAAGTCTTTAGAATTTTTTTCATTCTCCCCCCCCCACTTAATTTTATAATAGAATAAAACATTTTAGCATCATATATAAATAAACAGTAATGAAAAATCAAAAATACATGCTAACAAGAATTTTTACATCCTAAATATACAAGTACAAAAATTAAAAATAGGAAATTAATCTAATTTTAACTTACTTAACAATAGAGATTCGTTAGACTTCTATGTAGTGGAGGATATCATAAAAGCAAACAAATACACTAACAAACATAAACAACTGCAACATAAATAAAATATCTGGTAGTAAATTGAAAATTGTAAACATGAAGTTTTTAAGTAAAAGTTAGCAATATTCTAAACCTTCCTAAGATCATAATTAAGTTCAATACAAACTAACTAAAAATACTAAACAACATAGTTAACACAATTACTACCACCAAAAACAAAAATACATTACAGTAGTGTCTATCAAAATAAAACACAAAAAAAACTAACAGTCTAAACAAATACAACACAAATCACAAAAAAAGTACAGTATAACTGCACCATAAACAGTTCACATCAATACATAAAAAAAGCTAAACTAAACTATAGAACCAGTGTAATCATCCTCTTCCCCGTCATCACTCTCATCACTATGCCAAGTAGTGGCAAGCTCATATATGAGGATATATTGGATACTGAGGGAAAACTACATCCTGGTTACCCTTCATGAGGCTTTCTATAAATGAGTTGTATTCTTCCTCATAATCACTACGTCTCTTCATATATCCATTTGTTTGCTTGGCAAATTTCTCTAAATTTAATACCTTATCAGCATTATAGTTAACATTGTCCAAAATCCTCTGCAATAGTTGTGACTGAGAATCAGATCTAGAAGTCTGACATTGTGTTGTAGAAGCACGTGAAGTGGAAGCTTGAGATGTTGAAGTAGTTGAACTACTGAAAAATCCACATCACCAGCCAATAATTGAATGATGTGAATAAGCTTCACATTCATACTAGTAATAGGCTTGAGTGGTTGCAATGTCTCCCTCCCAGCTATCAAATCTAACCCCATCCTACTCACATAAAAAAAATTTTAAGGATGCAAATCCCAAACCTGTAGTAGTAGCAGCAATGACAAAACTGGTAATAAAACTATAAATCAAAGCTCCAATGTCGATGTGCTTGAATTGCTGAATAAAATAGTTCAAAGTTGCTCGATCACGGGTCACTTCACTAAGATGATAGGTAGGCAGCAGGCAAGTAGAAATAAAATAATGTCATGCCTTTGTAGTGGCATCTAACTTCAAAGTGGGAAAGTTGACTCACCTTTCATTGGTAATCTTCCATAATCCTCTTCCTCCAGTCAATGATGAAATGATCTCATGTAACTCCTCATCATTTGGACTATAGTTTAAAGAAAAACATAAAGTGCTCGGCGGTAATTGATAAAACTGATTTATTACCTCAGATGAGAAAGGCACTGTCTTTCCTCTAACCATGACTCCTTCTTCAGCCTTGAGGAGATTTCCATAAAAGTCTCGCACAACAAAAATAACTGGCATAGTAGAAAAACAACAAAACCACTCCTACCGGCGGTGAACAATCAAATCTTCAATAGCTCCTCCAAGACTTTTGAAACAACACTCAAGAATCAACTTTCTTGATTTCAGTGCATCACTGTATCGATCCTGATATCTAACACTAACAAACTTGCTTGAATCAAATTGAGCTTTTTCTTTGCTCCTATTTATTCTTGGTGCCATTTCTAAAAATCATATAAAATTCACAATAAATTCTCAATTCAAATTTAAATCATTAAACTTAACTCCTAAATGCTTAAACTACCAAATCTATGTATTTTCCATAGATTTTTCTCAAAATTTCCCAATGAATAGTTATTTTTTGGTAGATCTATAATTTGCTCAAAATACATGGTGAAAATAAAAAAATTCTACATAGAAGTGAAGCTCTTGTCTTAAGGATATTAAATCTAGCAATACTTTCTCCAAATCACTAAGAAATCTTCAAAATAGGGTGTACCCTAACTTCAAAATCATGATGCTAAAGGAAGGGGATGAAGTCGAGGTGCAAAAATGGAGATTTTTGCACCGATTTGTCACTTTAAACCATTTGCAAACTGATTTACATGAACTGGCGCTTATGTGCGAATGGTTTGGCACTTAGGTCATCTCTCAATTTAGGCAGCGCTTAAGTGCGAGGTCTTGGCGCTTAGGCGCCAGCACTCAAATTTTGATTTTTTTAAAAGGAGAATGCACTTCTAGCCTGAGTCAACCAACCCTACAAGATCTCGTACTCTTTAATAACTATTTTCTTCCCTTTCAACTCTCCTCTTTCTCAAGATTCACAAATCTTAAATAACTTAATTCAACACTAATTAACACAAAAATTCACACAAATGAACACTTACATTCATTCACGAACAGTTAAAAACATTTTCAACACATAAATTCTCAATCCAAATAGTCTTGCATGAGAAAATTCCAAACACAAATAATAGATAATCTTAACATTAAAAACACACTAAACACACTTAACATTAACAAAGAAACTCTAAACACACAAACACTAACAAATCCTGACCTATAATTAGTGTCTCTTTCAACCTTTGGAATGTAAATCTGATAAAACGGGTTATTAATAACTCTGGTTGAATCTTCTTCAATCCACTTCAAATACAGTCTTGTCTGCTTCTTCTATAAAACAAGTATGGCTAAACAACTTCTTAAGTTTCCATCCCATATGATCTAAATGTGCATTAACTTCCATCACTTTTGCTTCAACTGAAGCCACGCCAACCTCAATTTTAATGATTCTCTCTGCCATTCCTTCGATACTAACGGCTAGAAAATCCTTGTATAACTCTTGCGCGCTCTGACTAATGAATTTCTTCGTCATTGCTTCCTCCTTTTTCTTCAAATCACTCTCCCAAGATGAAATCTTTCAAAATCTCTCTTTTCACTTGGAATTTAGGGTTAAAATGAAAGTGTGGTGAGACTTCTTCTCATACCCTTCTATTTATAGGCTCTACGCCTCCCCTATAACTCCTAGGCACGCTTTAGAACTGTTATCCCATGATAAAGCTTACCAAATCTTGGTTAAAACTTTTAGAAACCAAAATTCACACATATTTTTAACTGTCGTGCTTAAGCACTGAATATTGACACTTAAACACCAGTGCTTAATTTAGCACAGGTCAACTTAGCGTCCACATACTCATTCTAACATATCTAGGTTATCTTTTAAGGTCTTAGAATAATCACTAAATCATTATATATTCAAAATACTACCAAAATTTTCCAACTCAAACACAACAACATAACATTCAAAACAAACACACAGATAACTATGGGTTGCCTCCCACAAAGCGCTTGATTTTACTTCGTCAGCCTCACGTAACCAGTACTTATTCTAGTTGACCCAACATCATAAGTTCATTCAATTTAAGTTGGTCACCTAAAAACTATGATTTCAGCCTGTGACGATTCACATTAAATATGTTGTCAGCTTCAGGATCTTTAATATCCACAGCTCCATAGCGATAACCTTTTTTTCACAATAAATAGGCCCATCCACCTGGACTTAAATTTGCCTAAAAATAATCATAACCTTACATTATAAAGCAAAACTTGTGTCCTGGCTCAACATTTTTAGTAAGAATCTTCCAATCATGTCACTTCTTCATCTTTTCTTTATAAAATTTAACACTTTCATAAGATACATTCATTATATCTTCAAGAACATTTAATTGCAATAGCCTTTTCTCATCAACATCCTTTAAATTGTAATTAAATCCTTGAATAGCTTAATATGCTTTATGCTCAAGTTCAACTAGTAAATGACAAGCTTTGCCAAATATTAGCCTGTATGGGGACATTCCTATATGAGTTCTATATGTAATCTTATAAGCCCACAAAGCATGATCAAGTTTGACTGACCAATCCATTTTAGTTGGATTCACAGATTTTTCCAATATTCTTTTAATTTCATGATTGGATAATTCAGCCAAACCACTTGTCTAAGGATGATAAGCAGTAACAATTTAATGGTTTATATGATATTTCTTTAATAACTTCTCGATCATTGCATTTCTAAAATGACTTCCCCCGTCAGTTATGATCACTCTCGGCATCTCAAATCAATAAAATATATTCATTTTCAAAAACTTTGCAACAATTTGAACATCACATCGAGGTAAAGCAACAACTTCTATCCATTTGGGTACATAATCTACTACTAACAATATATATAAATTTCTAAAAGATGTGTTGACCTCACTTTTGGTTGAGGTCTAGAAACTTCTTTAGTAGCCTAGGTCTAGCCATAGGACTTTCCTATTGACTAGTCTTAGAAAATTAGAAAAGGTACCCTCATAATTAGAAATTCAAAACTCTTCTATTTACTCAATTTGAAATTCCACATATTGATCTTAACCTCTAGCATTTAGTAGGTAAGATCATTATAAGANATGTGAGTTAGCCCTAGACCAGAAAGTCCTTTGGCCAAAATTTCATAATTTTTTAAAG